>JAQIWH010005315.1:0-14898 GCA_034695005.1 Cryptops parisi | reverse complement strand
TATGAGTTTCGTATTTAGGATATTTATATAACAACACATTATCGTCAACATAAGTGTAAATTTGTCCATTAAGTTTATCAATATTGTGAATTTCATTAGAGACAGTTTGGTAGAACAGAGAAGCATTTGGAGATCCCTGGACCACCCCTTGTGAGGATGTAGCCTTTGTAGGTCTTTGTGAGGATGTAGGATGTAGTCTATTATATGTGTCAAAGTCATGATTTTTAACTTTCTACATGTCGTAGTCATTGACATGTATGTACTTAGGCTATCCAAAAAGGCATCTACGTAAGAATGTTATTGTAGGCCGCTGCTAAACCCCTGATACGATACAGTCTCCCCACAGCAATATCCCGCATGGGAGTTATTCGTTGCTTGCTGACTAACTTAAAAAAAGTTTAAAGCTTGTTTTTATGCTTTACTATACTATACTATACTATACTATTCTACTGTGCAAATTATAATCGATCCCATTCGGATTGTTTTAGAAAATAAATAGTTTTATTTATTTACATTGTTTTTCGTGATACCATCCATGTGGATCGAAAACAACGACACAAAAACCACAAAAAAAAGTCACTCGATGAGATTAATATACGGTACTTATTATCTATCATTATTAATATTTTAATAAAACAATCCGTAGAAATCACCAATTACAAAAAACTTTACCAGTATATGGTATAGAACACAACATGAGAATTAAATAGTAAAAGCCTATTACAACAACAAAATCAGTAGCTTAAATCAACGGTGTTATAGCATTGAATTAATAGCATAGGATTGGACTTGGCATTTTAATTTCCAACAACTCCGAGTGGTTAAATCAAGGTGGGTAGACCTTCCATCAAGCTCTAGTGTGGAGCCTTGTTTTCATGTCAACTATCTTCTTAATCGTAGACGATATTAGAAAAAAATGTATCAGATGAAAGTTATTGAAGGTAGTGTCTGTCCTACATGAATTCTTTGGGCCAACATGAGTGATTAGATCTTTCAGCTCACATCAATAAATCTGTCATACGGTTCTAAATAAAACCAACGGGTGGTTTGTAATGCGACATAAAAATGATTTTTCAGTGTCGGTTTTAACCCATGTATTTTTAGAATGTCATTTTCTGTAAAAGAACCAAAAACATTATTTTTCTGATGCCTAAAGATGACACATTATACCCTAAGTGAAACGACTATCAAAAACAGTAATTTAAGAATGGAGAAAATACTGGATTCCAATTTTTTTCTTCATAAAATAGTCATAGCGCACTTTCCATTTGTTTTCTAGCACGACATTACATTATTGCGTAAAGCCCTTATCTCTGTTAATCTATAATAAAAATATAATCAACTGTTATAGGCGTGTCTTAATAAAACTCGTTAGTAATATCTAGAGAGTATTTGCATAATACAAAACTAGCAAGTCGGAATTGGTTTACTTTGACTGCATCTGGTGGAACATTGCCCAAATGATAATCGCGTAATGACTGGAAAAATATGACATTCAATAAATTAAACACGTCCCAAAGAGACAGCAATTCAAAAATACATGATAATGAATGGCTATAAAATAACAAAAAAAGTTGAGAATTTGTCACTGAATAATATATGTTTTTTGAGCTTTTGTTTAAAATGTGAGCAATGCTTTTACAATTAAAATTAGTGCATGTTAATGCAAATTTTCTTAAATAAAAGGATAAGTCCTTCATTCCATCGTTGAAAAGTGTTGTAAGAAAAACGAGACGACATTTGGTTTGAGATATGTGCATCCAGGACGATCTTGAACCGTTGCGTTTCTCTAACTTCAGGAGACGTCTTTGTAAGAGTTGAACTAAATGTAAGTGGGTGGGTGAAGAGGTTTCCTCGTCATTTGAGGTGCCAAATACTGTTAGAACCATTATATTTTCAAATACAATGTCAACTACAATTTGTGATTTTTAATGGTTCTCTGTTTTTGGTCTTGCTTTTTGTAGTTTTATCTGATGTTTTTGTGTGTTACTGTATTTATTTATTTTGTGTTCATTTAGTCCCCATTGGACTGTTAAAATACAAAACAAAACAAAACAAAACAAAATCGCTGGTAACATATGCAATACATATGCACATTGTTCACACACATTGGATTTTCTCCGTGTTCAAATACATTTTTGTTTTTCAATTTCAATAGATTAACATTTGACTTTCAGGTTGATGAGTCGGTGCACTCAAAAAACTGGTACCTATCTACCTTCAGCTTGATGAAATTGACACCATTTAACTGATAAATCATTTTAATAATAATATTGATATTATCATCGTAAAATTATTTTTCGTGAAATTTATCTAAAACGATTGTGGACCGGTTTGTTTTTAAATTCTCATTGGTTAGTTGCTGTAGCATGATTCTAAAATCGTCCGTTGAGCTTTACTTAATTTATAAAATAACAGTTAACAAATTTCCACTTGACTTGGTCACTTGGTGTTATATTTTGAAATTGTTTTTTATCTGATAATAACCTAAGCTGATAATGATAATACATAGAAAAAACTGATTGGTGTTATGTAGGTGGATATCACTAACATTTCGAGTGATAAAAACTATGATAAAAAATATCACTGAAGGCCATTATTACTGTAATAATAAAATGATATACAATAATAATATTAATAATTTTCATATAAAGCATTAATTTTTTACTTCCACTTGTTTCGTATAAGTGTATCAGTATCACGCACAAATGATGGTGGTAACTCTAGTAGGTAATTGGGTGTCATTAAAATCAATTAATTGAAAGGTCGAGTTAATTGCAGTGTGCGATTGATGAGAAAAAAGCAATCCTAGTAATCAACATGACCACAGTTGTGACATTGATTTACAAGTAATGTCATTGTGATGGAATGATTTTTTAGGTTGTACATAAAGATTCACGTTTAACATGATTAAATTTACTACAAGTTAAAATATTCCTTTTGTAATATAAGTTTTCGATTTATGCGTATAAGGCGATTCAGTGTTATGAAAATCACTAATCTGGCAGAGAGCCTTAACCTTAGAGAACATCGAGTACAGTAAACACGAAGTTTTGATTTATGCGAATTTTATATATATCTTTTTGCTATTATGCGACGAGGGAAATTTCACCCAGAATATTATCATGAACTGGAAAGTTTCTCTTTTATGCGATTTTGAGCAGTGGTGTACAAAGTACTGAAATGGATTGTTTGATGCAGTTATTCCATTTTATGGGAATTTTGATATTCAGTGTGTGATTTTTGATTTATGCTAAGTTTTCGCAAAACTTAACCCTACATTCGGCCTGCATCCATAAATCATCCTTGATTTATGCACGTTTACCTAATCCTGTGTATATTTTCAAATCAGTCACAAGAAAACCCCCAATTTATGCGGGGTTGCATTCTGCGAAAATTTAGCATACGGTAAATCGAAGAATCCCGTAAAAATCACATAAATCGAAATGCGAACGAACAGGTGCCAGAGTGATCAGTGACATGTGCACCATCAGACCAAATCACAAAATAGTGAAAGTCTCTCGTCGATTACGAGAATCTGAGAGGATTTCTCTCGTCGCATATATTAACGAATTCACAATTAAGAAACTCGCATGAATCGAGGACATCCTATATACATGCTCATAGGTTGTTATTTATTTCATAGTAAAATTTTATACAGTACTAGTATACTCATAAACGTTTAGTAGTACAACTATGAACGAGTTTTAACTGCATAATAATGTCAAAGCATTAAAAAAACTGTCAAGTTTATGAACATCCAATGAACAACCAGTTGTGCGATTGATACTACATTTAATAGTTTACTGGATTTAATAACTTAATGCATGTCCTTATATAAGCGTTTATTTTTTGCAATTATGAAGTCATTTTTTGTGTGTTTTTACTTCAAGCAATAATTTTGAAGTCAATGTATATTAAAACAATAAAAACATGAATAATTAAAAAGAGTAACTTTTTACCTGCAACTCTTGTTCCGACACATTTTGGCTTCCATTACACACGACGGCAAAAAAACACAGCAGGAGTAAGGAACTCATATGGTTGATGCAAAACATCGTGACAAATGCAAAAACGCTGTCGTTTAGTTATCCACATCAAAATAATTCTGTTTCATCGCACAAAAACATTTTTTCGCTTCAATATCTACTTTTTCCTCATGTACAATGATGAATTGATTTCAAAAGAAACAACTTTGGACTTAAAAAAAACAGTGGTATGTATCCGTTTTTGAGGCGAATTGTGTTTTTTTCTCCCAAGAGTATCCGAGCTGTGTGTGTGTGTGTCAAGATTTCCAACGTGTTACGTTGGTTGTCGTTATACTGAATGTTCTTGTTGGGTTTGTGAACTGATAAGTTCGTGTCTTGCTCGCGAAGTGGCGCTGAAGGATGGGACGAGTGAAAAGGGGAGGAGGAGAATGACTGACATATACAATATCACTGTGCATGTACAATACTGTAGTAAATATACTATATATTTCAAAATATGACATGTATTTTGTATTCGGGGTAATTTTCGCACAAGCGAGCATTACTTGTACTTTCAACACTGTTTTGTTAAACGTTCTTATATATTGTATGTACACTCCTACAATTTATTTCTTATTAGTTATATTTTACTGTACACTAACCAGGGCCAAGTACAACTCTAAACGAACATTTTGAAAGTAGTGTAATGTGTACGTTATGTACTTTTTATTTATTATTTTTCATTTAATAAATCATTTCATATCCCATAGAGATAAATAATTACAACAAACAAGATCAGGCTCCATATAGAATATGTTTGAACAATTTTTTATTAAATGCATACATGTCTTAGTGCACCTAGAATCCGTGCATGTGAAAGACATTTTTTAATATAGAATAGAAGAGAGTTCCTCGAGCAGGAATAAGGAAAACGATTATATATCCCTGTACTTAAATATATTATTGGAAAAGGAAATAGAATATCTATAGTGTTCACATGTTGTAGTACTATATAGTATAGTAGGTACTATCAACTTACATCCTTAAGTAGGTGTAAAAGATGGTTGTTTTGACGCAATCCACGGCTAACTTCATTAAAACGATTAAAAAGAATCTACAAATGATATTTTTTAGATCAAACTGTCAGTACTGTATCTAGCTTGTTGCTTTATCACGTCCTGGATTTACGAGAAAACGGCAGCATAATATAGATAATCACCTTGTTGCTCAGTATGGCACCCTATGAAGTTTCTCACCAGAAAGAAACGGCTCTCCTGAACAATTTCAAATATGTGGCTTATCATTATATTCCCCGAAGCCCATCATATAGTGTATAGTCTAATTTTCAGAGATGATTTTGACATTTGTCAATGAATGGATGCCTCGCGAATACATATACCTCGCGAGTGTAAATGTTGCACTGTTAACAATATGCTTTTTATGCTATTTATAGTTACTACTATTTTCGATTACCAGCTTATGTTTCTGTATACATAAAGACATGTTTAGTGGCATTATTTTTGGAATACTGCGTTTAAAATTAACTTTGTTCATTGTTTTCATTATGCAGCAAAACGTATACACCCATTTACTCATCGTACAGAAACGTCATTCTCATAATGTCATTTTGCTTGGCGGTTAAATTCACGCTTCTGTATCCATTACAAAATCAATGTTTACCACAATTTACCATTCGTATCATTAGTCAAAGAGGCTCTGCTGATTATACCAAAAAACTAGTAAAAGTGTAGAAGCCAAACCACCTTTTTGAAGTCTCTGTTTAATTGAGGTTAGGGAAAAAAATAAACATCACAAATCGTGTCTGGTAAACGTGGGACTTTCCTTTAAGGCATTTCCGAGCAAACAAATGCTTTTGCAAATAGTGGAACAACTAACAAGAGAAAAGTCAATAAATTTCAATCACTTGCCACAAGGATTTCAACGCACTATGAAAATGTCTTACACTTTTTCGGCGGTTATTACATTTCAAACAAACCTTTCCAAACACGATTTAAGAGTTGTTTGTTTGTTTTTAAGAAATTTTTCAGTGACAAAGAAACTTTGTCAGTTTGAATTTTTATAAGATTAGGTTCGATGTTTGCTATTTTGCAGTTCCTGCCTCATTAACGAGATACAGGTGTTGATATTACTTTTAATTTATTTTCATATAAGACCTTGAGAAACGTATCTCTTTGCTGTTTATTTATATGCTCTACAACACGTTAAAAGAAGCCAGAAATTTGTTTGCTTTTTTAAAAAACTGTTTTCTCAGTCGAAGAGCTTATTTCCAAAACGTCTTAAATCCAAAAACCCAATTTTTCAAAAAAACAGTTTTTTTTGTGGTTTTTTTTACATTCGATCTTAAAATTTGTAATTAAATTGGTTTTTGAGATTGCTTTTCAGTAGGAAATAATACGTTTTGAGTCTTTAAAATAACATATTTGGAAACAGCGATCCACAGATAGTTGTCAGGGCTTCTTATCTCAAAAAAATGGAGATAAGACGTTTTGGAAACAAGCTCTTCAATTATCAGCACAAAGAAAACTTTATTAGGTCAGATAATATTTTGCAATTGAGATTTGATGTCAATATTACATCAGTTCTTAAAGATATACAGGAGTTGTCAATTTGTGCGACTTTCGTGTATGTGATTTCGCTATTATGCGACGAGAAATCTTCCTACATGCTCATTATTGACAATAAAAATTTTACTGTTGTGCGATTCTGTGTAGTAGTGCACAAATGACAACTCATTTGCACCTGCTGTTGTTTTTTTTCAAAATTTACGCCACGTATGACGCTACAGTCGTCTCGATTTATACGAGAGTTCTGTTCTGCGAAATCTTTGCATCAATTTGAAATCGTATATATCGAATTTCCAAATGGAAAAACGAGCATCATGTAGTTACCCTCTGTATAGTTTTTCATTCAGTCGAAATTTCGATATATGCGATTGATGCAAAGATTCCGTAGAACGGAACTCGGTACTTGTGTCTTATTGACCAGCCACCGTTGATACACTTTTGCTTGACACTAATACACGTTTGTTTGTTTTAACTAACCTAGTGTTTGTGGATATAGATATCAGTTTAGCTTAGTTAAAAAACAATAATTTATCATCTCATCGTAAAATGAATACATGTTTTGTTATGTGACATCCTCATACCAGTGGCTGATCGTTAAGACACAAGTATCGGGAACTCGTGTAAATCGAGGAAACTATATTAGTTTATGTATCTACATATTTTCTATAATAAAAACAGTTCAAACTTGAACTGGATTTGTTTTTACGTCATATTCCTAAAACGTTTTTCACGTCATTTTTTAACTGACTCGTTATTTATTTATTAGTGTTTTGTGTGAGTGAATTTTAATTGGGGGTTATTATAGCAAAAAAAAAAGATGATGTTTTATGACAATTTTATGAAAGTTACTAATGCGTAATCTTTTTTTTCTTTATCATATCGTGTTCAAATTTGTGTTTACTAAATAGCACCGTTGCTTATCAATTATCATCATCAAATAATTAATGCGATAAATAATAACACTGCTTTGACATGCGATAAGTTGTGTTAATTAAATACGATTATACCAACACAGTATAAGGGGTTGGTTATTGAAGTTTGTTTGTTTTATTTATACAAGTTTTAGTTTTATACAGTACAGTATATGTGATTTTAACATCACGCGACCAGATAGTCCATCGTTATATGCGATAAAGCGTCACACAAGGAATATAACAGTGACTGTACTTTGTCACTTTATGGGAATATCTGAAAGATGCGGTTTTTGATTAATCTGAGGTTTTCACAGAACGTATCTTTCGCACAGACTGAAGGGGGTAAAAAAAATTTCAAGATGCTTTATACCCCCTTTGTCTTTGACGAAGGAAGTATAAATTTGAACCGAATTTTGTTTTAATTGGGAAATACTAGAGAAACAACCAAGTTGTTTCAAACAAAGTCCGGTTAAATTTTGAACATTTTTGAAAAACCCTCCTGAACTTCAAATTAATCTCTTCGGTTTCAACTTTAATTGATAAATATTTCTTAACCTCATTGGGTCAGTAGAGGTAGGGGGTTTAGCCAGATAATATTTAAAACAAAAATCATTGCATACTCTTCTATTAATCATCTACATTGCTCACAAAAAATTAGAAGATATTTCAAAATCTTCATTTTGAAATATCTTCTAATTTTTGTGAGCAGTGTATCTTATTCAAGATACACTGCTCACAAAAATCTCTTTAGTAACTCTTATAATGTAAAATTAGTGACTTCTAGTAAAATTAGTAACTTTTATAAATGAAGCTGTATTCATACAGCTTCATTTATAAGAGTTACTAAATTGATTGCAACGTCTCCGTAATACTTACATAAGTATGAGTATTACGGAGGCGTTGATTGCTTGTATATTTCATAATTTATTCTTTTATAGTAATTTTCGGGAGATATTTTTAACTCGATACACTACGTTTCATTAGACAAAAAAAGATAATCCGGTTCATCTTTATTACACAAAAAATTTATAATACAACAAACTAACAAACTAGGCGAGTTCATTCTACTCAGAAGGCACAGCATTAGTGAACCACGTGTTCAAACTTTCCACAGCCAATTGTGGTGCACGAGCGCAGGTTGAACAACTAATTTTATGATACAGGTATCAATTATTTTAACAAATTCACTATTTATAAACATTATATCAAAATAGAACAAATCATGATTTTATTGTGTACGATAACGATGATTTAATGGTAAGTTTTTGATATTTTTCCACGTTAAATAAATTTGACTATGACTATAAATTTGAAATTATGAAGCGTATTTTATACATAATATTTGTTTCTAACATGTCAAATATATATACGGTACAGTTGGAAAACACTCAACGATATTTTATGTTTATTTGATTTTAACTTAGATACCGGTATATGGAGTTATAAGTTGACGATACAGTGTTCGGTGGCAGAAGCAATAAGGCCGAAGTGAACTTTCTTGAAATCTGCAAATAAAAATAGGTAAGAATTAAATATATACAATCAATCGACTTAAAGTAGAAGTATATAATGATAATAAGTCTGTTCGTTATGGTTATAGTATGTTGAAGACATGAAATTTGTGCAAAATATTCTTTATAAATTATAAGCTTATTTGTTTCAAACGGTAAATAACGAACGTGTCGGTTGCCAAGTTATGTTTGGTTGTGAGTAAGGAATGATTTAGTGCGACATACCTTTATTATTATTGCCTGTCACAAGAAGTCGTATGGTACCGGTATTTTGCTCATTAGTTTTTGATGGAGTTATACTGAAGAATGCTGGCGCAGAGAAGGTATCGAACCAGCCGTTGGAAAGGAAATTCCATCTCCCACGTGTGTCAGGTTAGATTGTAGACATGCAAACGTGAATCGTTACTCTCACCCAGATACGAGTTTGCCAAGCAAACATTGCCAACACCTATTTCGGCCAACGGCTCACTGTTCCAACACGAAAACAAGTCTATACGAATTTTCAACAAATTCAATACACAAACATTCCTCGAAGCTTTAAAAAAGTGGTTTCCAAAGTGGGGTGCGCAAGCAATAGATTTCTTATAAACTTTTGTTACAAAGAGTTTATTTGTTATAAACTCTTGTTATGGAGATTTGTTATGAACTCTTATCACCTATAGACTATTGCTACATTCAGGGGTGCGTGGCGTTGGGTCTACTAATATAGGAGTGCGCGTTCAAAAAAGTTTGGAGACCACTGCTCTAGAATAATGATGGTTGCAAAATTATATAATTTAAACCTGGTCATTAGTCTTCAAACGACGACGTTTGAATTCTAAAAATACGTGTGGTTTGAAAAACTACGTGTGATCTTGTATTACTTTTTTGGATGTACAAATTGTATTGTTTATTTGTTTTTATGTGTTGGCATTTTTATTCACGTATAACTACAGAACAAGCCCACTCAAAATTTTTTTTATACTCTTCATATTAGCTTCACTTGTGAGTGAGTGAGTTTCTACATAGTTTATAAGGTTGTGCATACAAAAACAAAACTACTCGATGAATTTTGAGGTGTGAGGTGCCTATGGATTCACTTTAAGAGTCACGAGTAACAATGACTAAAGGCACCAATGAAAAACCAATTTGGCGGACGCTACATGCCATATATGCTTAATTCTTTAGACTCTCCTACAGGCTGAATGGCTTGATGGATTTTGATGACTAAGATGTCATCGGATCCATCTTAT
This sequence comes from Cryptops parisi, assembly GCA_034695005.1. Taxonomy (NCBI): domain Eukaryota; kingdom Metazoa; phylum Arthropoda; class Chilopoda; order Scolopendromorpha; family Cryptopidae; genus Cryptops; species Cryptops parisi. Next base: position 4,688 of record JAQIWH010005315.1, on the reverse strand, counting down.
TCTCACGAGTGACACTGGCTGTATGGCATCAATGAAAAACTGATATGGCGGACACAATATGCCAGTATATAAAGGTTGTGCATACAAAAACAAGACTACTTGGTGGAATTTGATAAATGAAATGTCTATGGGTTCGTTTTATTGTACGGATTGTCATTGCCTATATGCTGTTAATAAAAAAGCTATATGGCGGACGCTATATGCCAGTGTATAAAGAGTATGTTTAAAAAGGATTTTTTAATGTACTTGTTTCTTTCAAGAGGGTTTTCTTGTGACATTTTCATTGTTTTATGGTTTCTTGTTCTTGAAAGAAAAAGCCTTACGAAAACAACACATGGGTAAACCTAATGAGCTATTTGGTTTAATGTATAAAACTACACTTGATTTATAAAACTACGTATGATTCATAATTTCTACAAATACGTGTGGTTATTAAAACTGCATGGTGATTCATGGGAAAAATGAGTTGTTTTTTTTCTCGTACATTTCATATTTTTGTTCAACTATAAAATACAAGAAAAGATTTTCCGGTTAAATTGTATAAGGAGGAAAGAGTAGGCCTGCTTCTTGTACAACAGTATATCTTCTTAATTGTATTAAGCACTTCTTCTTAAAGAAAAAAAAGACTTTAAAATTCATGTCAAAAAAAACGTAATGAGGTTATGGTACTTGATGTACAGTTTAATGGGGGTCGATATCTATTAACTCGATTATGAATGTATTTTTTTTTTCAATTGATCGATACGTTACAAGGGTTTTATATAATCGAAAACTTGTTTAGCTAATGGACACTTATAATGGGGTTGCTACAATGCTACCTTACACGATCAAGTAAATATCACATCAAGACAGTTGAAGGTTTATAATTATGCTTGATGACTTGTATCTTCCACATGTCGCCCATTAGATTATGTTTGTTGAAAACATTCAAAATGGTGATCGATAGTCATTGAGGTTAAACATTTGATGTATAAAGAATTTTTGTAAAAAATTAGAATGAAAGATTTTGCCACTTACTTATGTGCAAATACAGTCTAATCTTGTTAAACCGCCACCTTTAGTGCTAGAAAAAAAAGTGGCGGTGAGCGAGAGTGGCAGTTTAAAGGGGGTAATTTTTTTGTGCTTGCATTTGAGTAATTTTTCTTGCTAAAAATGTCTTTGCATTTTATGGAGTTATTTTATGACGAGGATATGTACAATATACAGTACAGTATAATGATTTAACTTTTTCAATCCGAATCATCTCTGTTTATCGCTCAAAATTTCATGTAGGCCTATAGCTTTCCGACTGATTTTCCTGACAAGATGACTCGGAAAATATACTGCTATAGATTGCTGACTTGCCGTAGGATTTTTGTTTTTGAATTTTTCTGACTTTTACGTTTGCCCTTTTCTCATTATGGCGGTTTAAATTTAAACGAATCATTTTTGGAAAAACTTTTCCATAAAAAAAAATTCTTCTGTATTTTATGTAGCTTATAAGGTGTGGTGGTTAGCTGACATCAAAGTGACGTTTTATCGCGGGAATTTAACATCAAGGGTTTACGAGGAGCGACTGTATGTCTGTTCCGTCCAACAAATTTACAAGAAACAATCCAGCCTCGTCCGCACAGCATCTTCTTCTACCTACAAAGTTCACCATTGCTTACCAAACCCATTTACTACGAGTTGACCAGAAAGGGGTCATTTTAGCCAATTCGTTAGTAACCAACGAATAGCATTTAACGTGGCCTAGATGGTGCTTTTGCTTCCAACTACGAAAATTTTGAGCGCCAACAGAAGCATGGCTTCTTGGTGTGGTGATAAAAGTTTTTCCAAATCCAGACTGTTGAATTCGAATTGTAGAGATTGAGTTTGAGCAATTTTTCGGTTATCTCACCCACCCGTGAAATGCACTCGATTGACGACAATGACGACTTCTACTTGTTCGTAGATATTTATTCTGAAAATACCGATACCCTTTAGAACTTGTTTAAAATTGCCGGACACCGTTAATGTGATCTTATTGGGACAGTTCATATGAATAAAAGTTTAATAGCAATATCCCATGATACAAAATGAAATATGACGAAACAGGTGTTTAAAAGTGTTTGTCGATAAAATGTGTTCATAAAAGCGTTAAAGATTGTGTTGAAATTATCTTGTGTTAACAATAACCGGTCGACCGCAACATCAAAATGACTGGCTGTAAAATATTTGTGCATGTGCAGTGTTTTAGCGGAAATTCGTTATTTTTCATAAAAATATTCGTGTAGTTATAATCACAAAAACATTTTTTCATAACTCCAGCTAAAACGTACTAAATTAATACAGACATTACCTACAAGGATTTAAATACTGTGGTGTAAAATTTTATTTACTTTACATTCGCATTAGTATTCGCCAGTTAGTTGTAGCCGTGGCTCGAGCGGTGTTCCTTTGAAAGCTTTTATTTTATTTTTTTTTACAAATCGAATGAGAATAACAATAAACAACAAGGAAAAAATCAAATTAAAGGTGCACATAAAACAAAAAACAACGCTAAAAATAAAACAAAATAATCAATCAGTATATAACAAATGACGAAACAGCAATTTGTTGAAACTTTGAGTGTTTTTGGTATTGAGGGTGTTTTGAGAAGGTAGGTTCCTGATACGTACAGGAAGAATGTTCCAGGAGTTGTAAATACAAGAGTTTTAAAAGGTATGCAATGCACTACGTTCGGCAGGAAAGCACAATAAAGTTGTGTTATACAGGAAAGCTGAAGTATTTATTTTTGAAACTACATTAACTAATGATTAATCGGTGGTTAAATTACGTGATAAAATTAAGCAGACTATATGAGTATATTGTTCACTCTATTTTTTAATAACATTCTAAATTTTAGGGAAAAAATTTTGGTCACCAAACGGTTGTTATACTTGTTATACCTTTTTAAGAGTGTAGGCCAAAACACCGACAATCAAAATACCGACAAAATAATACCGACAGTTCAAAATACCGACAGTTAAGAATATTAACGTTAATGCCACAAAATTGATTAATTTTATTTTATTTTAATTTTTTAAATTGATTTTATTTTTTTATTCTTAAACGTATGATTTAACATGTTTTGCTTAAACTAACCTGCACAATAAACCCATAACCAAGTACAAGCAAATGTCGGTATTTTGAACTGTCGTTATTTCGATTGTCGGTATTGTGATTGTCGGTATAACGAGAAAGACCGCCTTTCAAGTATTAGCCTGCTGACCCAGTCTGACGGCGCACAGTGGGGTAAAAGGGCTTCAAAACTGGCAAAAAATGATAAAACTGAAATATACACACACATTTCATACTTTCATCTTTCAATACATCACTAACCCCACGCACAATATAACGGTATTTAAAAATTTGTGGTCCCTCCCAGATCCCCACCAGAACCCCCCTATTAAAGCGAGTGTCACGTGGAGACTAAACGTATGTGACCGTTCTGCTTCGTATGTGTTTTAATAACCTGTTGCTTGTGGTACGTTTGCAGCTTTGTGTTTGAAAAATTGACATTTTTTTCTATTGAACCTTTTATTTCAGGTATATAGGGATAGCTTAGTAATTATAAACGTGTAATCTATAAAGCTAAGTTACGAGAACATGACACACATTGGTCTCGGTAATTATGCTCCCAGTGAGTCCCAATGTCAATTTTTGGTTTATGCGATTTGATGATGAATTCAGCTTATAGGACCGTTTTGTTTAGCTGCTACTTTGTGCTACTTTGTTCACTACACAAGTATTTTCAAGGCCAGTAATAATCATTTGTCCGAAACTTTTGGATCACCCTGTAGATACCACCAGTGGTTCTCGCGATGTTTTTCTGTGAGCAGACTTTTTGATCACTTTGTATAGTAATAGTTGATTTTTAGACTTAATTTAAGCCTTTTGTTTGGAACACTAGCAGCCCTAATATGAGATGTGCTACTTAGAATTCCAAGCAAATATCATCTGAATTATGCCAAAATTTAAGCTTTCTTGCCCCACTGTGCGGCGGCGTAGTTAAATCAATTTTCAAAAATCAATTTGATTTAAAATTTAACAATTTTTTAAGATCAAAATTAATTAATATTTACTTAGGCTCTTAAGGTGCATGCACATTAGTGCATGACGCATCGAATAACCCATAACTTATCTAAGCATAAGTTATTGCCGATAAACGTAGATAATTGAAGGATCTGGTGTAAAAGGGTGTAAAGTAACATTTTTGCAATTTCTAAGAAAACGAGTTTAAAGATATGAACCTTGCTGTCTATGGGATACGTCACACTTCTTGCATTAATAGCTTTACACATATCGTTGTTTGTTCAAAATTGTGCGTCACAATTCACCTATCATATTCGAAAATACTTCTAGGTCATTTTTAACAAAAATGTTACTTAACACTTACACTAGGACTAGACCTTTCAATTCGTATCAGTTAGTTCGGAAAAGACTTCATAGGCAGTACGACATACCATAGGAACTTTTACCAGTATTGTTTAATTGTGATATCGCCTAATTACTTTTAGGTATAAAGGAATTCTCACGACGAGTAGGTTCATTTCTAGAAGGCAAAGTATTCTTGTATTTTTTTTTTAATGTTTAGATATTGACTTCCATAACTCTAGTTGGTGAGTTCGCCTCCCACTCGTGCCGTGTGGGTTCAGTTTAGGGTCTGACACCGCGGGGGCAGGTTT
>JAQIWH010005314.1:0-14898 GCA_034695005.1 Cryptops parisi | reverse complement strand
GGGGGTGGAGAGAGGAAAAGACTATTCTTTACGTGATACTGCAATTGTGATAATCAATGTTGCACACTAAACTGTCAAGATAGCAAGTTTGAAAACCATGAAAAAGTGGAAATAATTCATGACACAACTTCCGACATTCAATTCCCCACTTTATCATTATGCAGTAATTCAAAGTTTCGTCGAATAAGTTACCAATCTACTAAACGCATCAAATTTCATTACGGAACGGATTTTTCGGTATCACCCTGTAAAATAGTGATGATAATATTTAAGTTGCTGCACCGAAACCGAAAAGTTTTGGGTTCGTCTTAAAATTCCATACATAAATCGGAAAGCGAAATCAATTTTGAAACCTAGTTTTTGGATTACCTTATTATGACATATTAATCGTTACAAAATTTTAGCACCTTATATATTTATTTTGCGACGAATAAACCCAATATGGATTAAAAAGAAAACACGTCAACGTTGGTCGCATAACGAATGAAAAAATATCAACTTTGAATTGCATCAACATTTCGAAACGATCGTCGCTAATCAACAGGAGCCATTTTGTATATATATACGTTTTCCGGTTTATTACAAAACATTACAATTTTCATCTCCTTTTTTTCTATGTTGTGTGTTTCTAAAACCCTTTTCGCTTGTTGCCTTTTCCTTCAAGGCACAGGGAAGAGAGAAAATTGCCCTTTCACCTTCATCCTTTTTTTATAGGAGCAAGAATCGCGTTCGTGCTGTACGCGTCCTGGAGTAAATTACTGATGGAAACTGAGCAACTTGGTGGTTAATTAAGGTTTCGGAGCTACGATGGCAAGAACGCACTAACGACGCCTATACGCACCCGACACTACTATCACGCACACAAGCCCTCGTTTTCCCTCGCTTTCGCCTTTCCCCTTCAATTACGCGTTTCACTCTCACTCCATTCCCCCTTTAAGCCAATACCCAACAAGCTACTAGACTGCTGCTTGTTGCTTTTCCTTCACCAGCAACATACACCTTTAGAAAAGAAAGTCTCGAGCAGTTCCACCTTATTATATCACTTCCACGGTGTTGTAAAAATGAACGTCGAGAAAACGCCCCAAGAGTACAATAGGAAAGATAACTACGCTGTTATGCCCCAACTGCTATATATTGCAATATATGAGGAGGAAAAAATATCCTGCGTTACGAGGTCAGCAATAAAAAGTTGTAACGATGTATGTTTTCGGAAAATACACGGATACCTCAATTTACGAAATAGGTTCTTAGAAATGGTTTTGTTACGCAAAAAATCATAATTATGTTGTAGTAGTAGAATCTTAATATTGTATATATAATAGCCGTGGTGAGAAATTCTGTAACCATAAAGGCCAGGAAGCTGAAATTTGGTGGGCAGCAAGTTCGTACTACAAAAGATTTGCCTACATGTTTGCGACACAAAAGTGTACTCATAGAGTGTGGGTCGAGTCGTTTTTGATGTGACCGTGACATATTAGTGAAAATGTGTTTAATTGTACCGAATGCTGCTAAGCAACAAGAGTTAAAACAATAAATAAATCCAACGAATGTTGCAAAACAGCATGAGTTAAAATAAATAAATAACGAATGAAAATACAATAAATAATCAGTAAATTGCATAATGAAAACAAAGTGCTTTCTCGTCATTTTTGACGGGCTATATACAAGTATAAAATATATCGCCCATAACAGAAATATAACAGAAAAAAATGTATAAGAAAACCTATTAAATTTTTAATTTCCATAGTTATACTTTTTTCACATTGCTCACAATAATTAGGGGATGTTTCAAAATTTTCATATTATTTTGAAATATCCTACTTTTTGTGAGCAGTGTTCTCACTTGAGCCGCATTTGGCTCGAGCCACAAGTATATCGAGCCCAAAGCGCGGCGTATACGTCCTAGTGAGAACCACGCTTAATTCTAAAAATTGTTAGATGCATTGTGTCCTGTTAAGTTTGTAGCAAAGGTTACATAATTTTGTAGTATTAATTGAAATACTGTATCTGCGTATAACAAAAACAAAGAGCTTAGCTAACGAGTTTGTATGGTTTTGTAGTTTTGTATTTAGCTAATATATTTGCTTCTGTCTGTTTTTCAATTCAAGTTTGATTAAAATTTTGATCTCATGGATTGATTGATTGTTTGTTTGTTTGTTTTTAGAAAAAAAATAAGCAAAAATAAGGGCTAGAGAAACAGCGAAACAGGTAGCTACGGCAAAAATTAACCTCGAAACAGAAATAGAAGATGAAAGTTTTGATTCTCAAAACACTTGGACAACAACTGAAACTAATTCCCTACCAGTCAATAATTATTTTACAAAAAAAAAGTCAATTTTAGTTGACTTGTATAGTAATTTGTATTTTTGTGTTTACTAACCCAAAACAACCGTTTAAATTTTTTTTTTCGTTTTAGAAAATTATAATTTGCTTTATCACGCAGTTAACGGAAAAAAATATTTTCATCGAGTCGGAAAATCACACCATGGTGAGGAGGCAACAAGTGTACTTGAGGGGAGAGAGACAACAACAAAACCTGAAACGCATTCAAGCATGGCGTCCACTCTCACTCTTACACAATCCTCACACAACGCGTTGCCTGCTGCAGCTTTTAACCACTCATCGTCCATTTACTATATCCCTGAGGTCGAGGTGCTAAACAACGCCGAGAGGAGTGTGTAGACGGTTTTTCACTTTTTCCGCCACGATGGCCAAGCAAGCAAGCCGTGATGGTGGCTAATGAGGTTTCGCTCCACAGCCTTAATGGTCAGCTCCGTGTGCAAAACGAAGAGTGGGGGAGAGGTAAGAATAAAAGCAAATGGCGATTTGCATGCTCCACACCACGATCAGGACGTTGATCCCACTGGCCGTGTATGTTTGTCCGTCCGTTAACGCACAAGCTGCGTGCGACTGGCGTCATGTGTTGTTCGAAACCAGAACTTGCAAGTACCGGACATCGACACCTTCCCCCTCTCTCTTCACTTTCTCCATCACCTCCATTTTCTTTGATGCTTTACCATCATCATCATCATCATCGTAGCTTTCCACCCACGTTCAAGTGATTTTCGACAATAACCTTACATCCTGTGGTGTTGAGAAAACCAGCGGTACGTGCAAGTGAACGTGGAAAAAGCTTTCCGAGAAATAATATAAAACCCTCACTTGTCTAAAACCTTTTTCTTGGTAAAGCTACTTGTCAAACCGCAATGCGAGTCGATTACCATATTCATCCAACTCAGTTATGAATTATACAGAAAAATGAAAGAAACTCGTGCAAAAAAGATTTCTCTGCATGGTCATGGAACAAAGCGGTTGTCACTTATTTTGTGATGTTTTCGGTGTGGTATCGATATTAACATACAAAAGCGAAACCAAGTTGAAAACATTCATACTGACATCTACCGATCATTTATGGGATTGAAAAAATTAGTCATTGAACGTCACACTGTCGATTTAAAAGTGACTGCTACACGGATTTTTTCGATAAAAGAGTATGTACAGATTTCGTTAATTCGCAAAGAAACAAAACTTTCGTTATATAAAAACGAATGTATTATTATGCGATCTTATGCGCTACCGGTAAGGCACACGTGACTCATTTCTGCACCTCTTTGCAATTTGTATATCTTTCATAGTAGCTTCACTTGTAAGTTTGTGAGAATTACTGACTTACTGCTAGTATCTGTATACGACAGTACATAAAGCGTATACTTAAATAGCTTTTTTATATAATTATGTATGCAATTTTCAATTCATTCAAGATTTTCGCTCAACATTAACCCTTGCAAAAGCAGTAGGTACTTGGATTTTAACGAGATCACTGACTGGCCATACGGCTGTCTCATTTGGCCTTAAGACTAATTCTCGCATAAATTGAGAACCTTCTGTGTTTGCACTGTTTATACAACGTCTGCAGTGTTATAACATGTCTGCACTGTTAATACAATGAAAAACTACTGTATATTTATAAAATTACGTATAGTGAAACTTGTTTGTCTACCCTGGCAGAGTGTGTTTAATAGTCTGTGCTTGTTACTGAAAAACTGTGTTTGGTTAAAACATTTGTAAATCTTTTACACCAAAGGCTACCCCCTCTCTTGTTTACTAATCACTTCCATATCTCAACTTTAACATAGTTATTAGTATTACAACCACAATCTTTAATTGTAAAGCTTTTGTTGTTCGAGTAACAACTGCCTGCAGCAGAAACAGGTCATACTGTTATAATCAACCACTAAAACTACTTTAACTACTTTAATAAAAAAAAATTACCACTCTCACACGTGAACTAACCAACAACAGGTTAAGGACACACAATAGTAATAAAAAATCGTTATGAACATTTCTGCAAGTGCATAGCGAATGCACAGAAAATAAAAATACACTATCAGGGTGTCGGAAAGTCATCTCCATTCATTTAGTATTGAATTTGTAAAGTTAATTTTCGGACACCCTGTATTACCACCTGGAAACTAGCGAAACTTGCTGGAGGTGGTAATTTTCTGATTAAAAATTTGTGCACAATCAAGTAAGGTTTTGAAAAAGTTTTTTTTAGGGTTAATAAAATTTGTTGACGTAAAAAAAAAAGGTTCTAATACGGGGTTATGGAAATTTGAAAATCTTTTCTGGCAATTAATGCCAGGAAGTGATTTACAAGGTACTTTCGGTAGAAGCAGGTATATCGAACTGAATTGCCCTAAAGCCACCACCATAGGTAGTACTTGAATAACAATAATGATTGTTCCCATTTAGGCAAAAGTTATACCGAAGCAATTTGCACTTCGTTTACTTTGCTAACTATCCAAAAACCATTTTGAGAAACCATATAAAATATGCACACAAAAAAATGTGACTTGCTATGGTTTTTACCGAATATGGCGAGTGGAGTGTTTTGTATGCACAACGTGGAAATTTTGAAAGTATTATTAATCAAACCAGAAAACGGCGTGGAAATAGGAAAAGAAAATAATTCAGTAAAAAATGTTTAAAAAATAGCTTGAAACTACTGAAAAGTGAAAATGTGAAGGAAAAAGTAGTTATGGACGAATTCAAATATTTTTCCTGTTTATCAAATTATTTTTTAAATATTTTCTGATAGCACTTAATATAATAAGACCTGGTTCGGAATGAAATGAAAAATAATAAAAATTGTACATGTTTCGTGATAAATATTTCCCGACACATGTTTTTAGTATACAGAAAAGTTAAAAACAAACGTTCTCAGAAATGTTAATTATTTTTTATACAATACAAACATGGTCCAGGATAAACTTTTATCTATTCAGAAACATTGCAAAAGTTATTTTTTCAAACAATAAAAACATGTTTCGGGGTGAAATTCCACTTCCTCCGAAACATGTTATCGTATGAAAGAAAATTACATTATTGGAATCTTTTATAGTGTTTTGAAGATAAATGAAAACCATGTTTTTATCCCGAAACAATTAATTCTATGTGAAAAAATATTTTTTAGTTAATGTTTCGGTATAAATAGTTTTTTTTATCCTAAAACATGTTTTTTTGTATGAAAAGTCAATTTTGAAATTCTTTGCTAATTATTTGCTAATTAAGAAGAATTGCTGTATATGTTTATTTATACAACAATTATAAAAGGTATCCCAGCCGAGTGTTCCTTATTGATACTCGAAAAGCTCATACTGTAGAATGAAAATTCTGAGTTTTGGATATAATAGAAGATAGTATTTCCAATGGTATCTATTTTCATTGATCTTGAAATTAATTTTCAAGAAAATCGCATTGTTAAATTTCAAACAATGCGTCGTAGGTATCAAGTCATGTTTGGAAAGTTGTAGGCAATAGCTCATATAGTCAAAATTCACTGTCGTTTCATTTATTTCTAAAAATTTTAACTGAAAAAAAATATCTAACAATACACCATACAAAGTACCATACTGTTGCAGCTGCTTCACTGCTATCAATTTTTACAGGTATGAGACTCGTTAAAAATTAGGCGAAGCGACTTAACCACAAATTTTTTATTTATTGATTTTTCGTCCCATTGAGACATACAAATAATAAAAAAACAAACAATAATACAACGAACATATAAAATAAAGGCATACAAGTTGCCTTATGTAAGTAAAACATTTTTTTAAAAGACGTTTAAAATGTAAATACACCAAATAGTAATATATATGTAAAATAGTAAAATATATTTTTTTAAAAGACGTTTAAAATGTAAACACAAACAAATAGTAATATTCATATTGTTTACTTCATATAATATTCATATAATCCGTCATATGTCGAGTTCTGAAGCATAAAAAAAAATGTTCTGAATTGTTCTAAAAAAATTTGTTTGTTCTAAATATGTTTGTGTTCATTCATGCCAAATTTCGTGAATTTGAAACTATGTGCGAAACGTTTTGTCCATTTTTTTCTTTCTTGAAGTAGATAAGCTCCGCCCCGTTTCGCGTAAAAATCGATTCAAAAATGATAAGTGATTACACATTGTACCAATTAAAATTCTTGAAACACAATAGAAAACAATAATATGAAGTGACAAAAAAAATTCCCGAGATTCGACGATTAAAATAAACAATTTAGCTAATTTTAAGGTCACAATACGAGGTCAAGAAGGCAAAAGTAAAGTTCAAAACGACATCCATTGAAGACCTTCGAAAAAGAAGAAGAACAAGCAGGAGCGCGTTGGAGTGAATAAGAAAACCCGACGTTCAACTTTGTGAAAATTATCTTTATTCATCTGACTTTTAACCGAACGATAAATCAATCCGCAGCCCTGTTAGCAACGAACAACAACAACTGTAGATCCTTTTTGGTATTCAGACCAAGTAACTTAGCAAACAACAACTTTCTTCTTGATCAGGAAAAAGGCAGATGGACCAAGAAGACGACGACGACGACGACAAAGAATGCTGATCGTAATTTTCTTACAAGAAAAGAGGGCCCCAACAACCCCTCCATTTTGGTTCGTTTAGAGATCTTAACACCCCTCCAAACCCTGTCTGGTTCTTCTTCCTTATACTTCCTTTAAGTGATGCAGCTGTCCATGTAGCACTTACCCACTCCCAAAGCAACATTTCATGAATTCCTAATCACCATGAGAGCATGAATGGGCAAACGACTTTAAAACAATTTTTTAACAGTATACAAAACTGTACCAAATTTTTTTTATACAATCTTCTTTTTATATATGCATATAAGTTTTTTTAGTAGTTGTTGTTGCTATTCTCATTTGGTTTACTGCCCTGGAAAATGCTTAGGAGCACGCAATCTCCTTAATGGGTTTACTCCCGCAGACTTCCATCTGTAAATATTGCCTTTCTGTGATAACCGTATTAAAAATGAACATAGTATGCCCAACTTTAACCAAAAACTTCGAACGATTTGAAAAGAAAAAATTAAAACAACAAAACTAACACAAATATGACAAAATAAAAAATCAGTTTTTTTAAAAACTAGAAATTAGTAAACTATATATCTATACATAAAATGTGGCTTTCGTTAGGAGAAAATTCAGGTTTTCGTTAGTTTTGTAAACATTAATAGAATAAAGGAATTTAATTATTTAACAATTTTGTCATCTGCACTATTATATAAAAACAGTTTTGTTCGTTTGTGTTTGGGGATGTTCCGGATAAACAGAAGAACCAATGAACCGATTTGAATGAGAGTTTCACTATTTATAGCCTACTGCCCTACTCTTATGAGTTACAAAAGGTAATTTTATTTCACGTGACGTGTTGGGGTATAGAATTGTAGATTACAAGGTTCAAATCACACATTGCGGGATTCAAATAAAAAACCATTTACTTTGATATTATAACACAATATAACCCACAATTATATTCAAACAGATCTGTCCAAGGCTTTTGACACATTGGACAGATCTGTTGTACTTCTAGTTTGTATTAATCTTGGTACTTGTACCACAACTGACTATACATGTACTCAATAACTATTTTTTTAGGGAAACATTTCCAGATTTATCAATTTTTTTATTCAACAATAACTCTTTCAACTTCAACCAATGGTGTCATTGAGGGATCCCTCAACGCATCGTGATTTTTCTTTCTGATTGTTAACCAAATTATATAACCTTTCTTCGCACGGCCAGATCTACAATTATGTTGGTGACAATATTATTATCTATAGTTATCCCAAATTTGAGCATCACGTTAATGATAATTTCAATAAACGTTCAACTTTCGGTACACCCTATACATTAAATGGTACATCCGAAAAACAACAACTGGGAACTTCCAAACTATATAGCTAGATATCTACGCGAGTGTATATAGCAAGAAGGCAACTTAAGTAGGATCAACATATAAGAAGAGCGAAGAAAACAGCTCGAGCCATTTCCGCTCGTACACACGGTGTCAGAATAGGAAAATGTACGATACGAAAAGGCCATTTTATTCGCCAGGCTTCCGCATTAAGGAAGAAGAGAGAGAGAAAAGACTCCGCATAGTTCCCTCTAAACATGTATACAGTACAGTGTTGGGTGTTAGGTGACCATTTTTCTCTTTTGGCGAATGAATCTCTTTTCGAGGCCATTACGCTTATCCTTCCAACGAGGTTGACGCATCACCTTGATGGCCAAACCATGCAGATGGCCAGGATGCATGCCAACACGTTGAAGACTAAGCACTAAAAGGACGCCCAGTTGTATGCCAAAACCTTCGCTTTATGTTAGGTATCCAAAAAAGATGATATTCATCAACAGCCATTAAGAAATGTAAAATGGAGAAACTTTCATGAAAATCAAGTTGACGACACAAAACTTTTGGCCACCAAGTTGTTAGCTGTTCTACTTAATGTAAGACATTTTTCTTTGAAAAACTACAAAGTTTACAAACATTTTTTTTTTCAAGTTACAAGAAACATTTCAGTGATGAAACAAAATAGCAAAAACACGAAAACTCATAGTTTGGATTGTTTTCTTCGGAAAATAATCCATTTCATTGGTGTGAGTATGTTCCGGATGAACACCGAGAACTAATAATACATCAAAAATCGTAAATATAAACATGTTTCCGGTATCAAACACCCATCAGCAATATATAGGTATAACAGGGTGCTTCTTCTCAAGTGAGACAGAGGAATATCTCGCCTAGTATTGCAGAAACGTCTATTATAATCATATAAAATATGATCAGAACATTGGGGGCAATTTAATGGTATTATTTTGTATTGACTTTGAGATTATTTTCACGGAAATCGCACGAAGACCATGCGTCGTAGTAGCTACCAAGTCATATTTAGGATGTCGTAGCCAAGAATTCGTTTAGTCATAATCCAGTGTTGTTTATTTTATTTCCAACGATCCAACCGAATTAAAATTGATACAACAGTAGAGATTAAAAGGCTGCTACAACAGCTTCTCTGTTAGCCACCCGTTCTATGCAGTGGAGTTATTTGAGTTCATAGTTGTTATGCATCTTTATATTCGTATTTAAATTAACTAAATTAACTTCACTGCATAGTACGAGTGACTACCGAAACATGTTTTGGTATCAAACACCAATCTCAAGTGAATGCATTTTATAGTATATTTGATGATTTCTATTTACCTGTTTTTCCTATAGTTCAATTAACTATTTCTGAATAATATTTCCGTTTCACATTGCATCATATTATGTAACCAGCATCATATTATGTAACCATGTTAAAATGTTGAAGATGCAGTAGTAAACATTGTTTGTTACCCGAAACATGTTTGCAACGATGTTTTAAGTTATGTACTCAAATAGCGTTCATGTGTTGTGAAATACCCATTTTTTAACTTTTCGTGTAAAGGACAAACTCGTTTTTCTTTGAAACAAAGAACTTGTTACCCTCAAACAAGTTTCAAGGTATTTTTAACTTCATCTTCGATGATATTTCACTTCTGACAAAAATAAGACAAAATATGCGTGAAAAAACAAAACAAAAACTATTTGGTAAAAGAAGTCAGAAAATAGAATTTTCATCTATGCTGGTTTTGAAAAAACACTTCGAAACTTGTTCAAAATTAAATGTTACTCGTTTTTAAACAAAAAATGAATGCTTTTTGCTTAAATTTTTGTAATTAAATTAAAAACTTTAATTTCTTACACCCTGTACATGTCATGACACAATAAGTTCATTTTGGATCATAACGCAATTTTATAATTAATAATTTCCAAGCTGTTCAAAATTGACCCGGATTTTCTTGCACTAGCAGCTACGTTATCTTTTTTCACGAAAAATCCGGTTCAATTTTGAACGCCCTTCCCCACATAAAAATCGATAATTTTGTTAAAATTATATAATAAAATAAAACAGTAGCATTCAAACCCCCGTGACATGATTCACTTAAAAACACCATGTATCTCCGGTATAACAACGTTAATTCCAATCTACAACACTAATTCAATTTCATTCTTGACATGTTAACCTGATTAAGAGAACATGTATTTCGGTTGACATTCACTCACACATTACAAACTCAATTTTAATGATTAACATTAATAACGAAAAAAAAATGAAGAGTAAAAAATTCGAATCCAAAAACAAGTCTTTGTTACACAGTTCTTATTCACATCCTTAAGAGCTGCAGGCTTTTAATTCACACGATTAATGATGCCAGAAAGATAATTTATACGGAAAATACCACTCACCCAGCAAAGAATAAGACGAAGAAAAAAACGGGGGGGGGGGCGAAGAAAAAGGAGTTGAAAAAAACACATTAAAAGTGAAGAAAAAAAAAGTTTTTAATTCGTCAGTGAAGAAAATTTTGCTCGAAAACGAATTACCAAGCTACACGCAAAGTATGTGAATGTCTGTCTGTCTGTCTCCCTTTTGTACAGTGTGTAATGCCTTTTGTTTCGTCGCCCACGCACAAGACGCACCCTTGGGCTCATTAGTATGCACCCTCATTTTGTCATTTTTAATTTCTTCCAAGAATCTCAAAATTAAATCTCATGCTTCAATGATAGCTCCAATTTAAGCTTCCCTTATACGTACATGTTTCCAAACTGTTTTTCCCCCTTTCTTTTCTACTTTCTTTATATAAATAATTTAATAACTTGCCAGTTGTTTTTCTCTTCTATTTGACCCATATATTAAAAGTTGAAGAAAAAAAATGTAAATTATGCTAACAAAAATTTCGGTCTTGATTAATGTGCTACTTGATGGCATATTACGTGATTTAGGATTTTTCTTCTTCATTATATTTTTGTATTATTTTTTTTTTCACAATTATACTCTTCCTTAAACACACGTCTAATTCACAAACTTTTCTTAAACAATTTTTATCTTATGAACTATATAAAAGCACTGAATATTTTTTTTATACTAATTTGGAAGACATCGTCAAATAAAGTTATTTTCTTTAATGGGTAGTGAATTTTTAAATACTGTATGCTTTACAAATACGTACTAACGTTTCGGTCTTCAAAAGGCTTTTTTTTTCAGAAAAAAAGTAAACAACAAGATTTCTATTATATTTAAAATGTAAAAAATATATAATAAAAATCGAGTTAAAAATAAAAAGCATACAGTTTCAGCAACATTAGCTTGCATTTGTTCTTGAAGAAGACCTTATGAAGGTGAAACGTTAATGTGCGCGTTAAAAAGCTGATTAAAAAAAAAATCAAACTTTTTTTGTGAGTTTTTGAGCTGAGAATTAAACGTATACCGCCATACTTCAGCCGTTTATTAAAATATACGGTATAGTTCAATGTACCAAATAACGCATGAAACGAGAACCGCGTCCTTCGCGTAAATAAAAACTACATAAGTCCATGTAAAAATAAAATCGCATATGTAAATAAATAAATTGAAAATTGCAGAAATCAAAAACGAAATTACTCAAAACTCGCATAAGTCAAATATCGAATTACTCAACGATGGCATCAATTTTAATTCGCATAAATCGAAACATGGAGTTTTTTGCATTATGTATGTACATAGAGTATATCTGTATATGAAGAGTGTGTTTTAAAAGCATGTACTTATTTCATAATACCAAAAATCAATGTTCAAAACACTCATTATAATGTTATAATGTCATTATAATGTTTATACGATTATAACATTATCCATTTATCAGAATAAATACGCGGTTAATTGTTTTTTACACCAAGATTGCTAAAAAAATGTTACTGAATTTTATTCCAAGTAAAAAAGAAAACCCAAACCACGGACAAGAAAATTGGGGAATTTAATTATAACCACAAATATGTAACAACGTATGCAACCACGAAAAAAACCCTACTTTACATTAGTAAGACGTTACAGAAAACAATACCTTTGAGACTCATTGTGTTGTTAAGACTGAGGTTTAAAAAAACTAGCTCGTCATAGGGGGGATATTTTTTTTCACCTCGCGCCCACCTCAATTTATATTCACTCGAGCAGGTTATTTTCAGCTAGTCACAATGGGATTCGAACCGGCACTTCTTTTTCCCTAATGGTCCAACACTCACATCGGTCCTAATGAGATAGGGACCCCTCCACACACTTTCCCCTACTTTTTTTACCCTCATTTTGCAGGCAACCGTAATCGACCCAATTATAGGCTGGACCGTTCTATGCTAAACTATGGAAACTAGGGGACCCTCGATGACAAAAAACAGAGGGGGGGTCTAAAAAAAGATCTTCGTGATATGCATAATGCAAAAATCTTATTAGGGTTACGGCGGTAATGATGGAGATACATTAAGTTGAAGGGAGTTGGAAAGCGATAATTGAAATTCTGCTCATTCGAGGAGATATATTGTAGGGAAAGTGACAGTGTCGAGTGAAAATGATCATGAATGACGAAACGAAAGAAACCCAATCAACGGAAAATCACTGAATACAGTATAATTCATAATATGCGGGGATAACGAATAACTATTTTGATTCGAATCAAGAACTCGTTTCAAACTAGCTGAATCCAAACACATGAAAATATCTAACTATAGTTTCATACATTCTAAGACCTATTTCACTTATTACAATACTGTACTTTTATTTAATATCACTTCGTTTTTGTTCATTTTCATAATTTTTCATTATCATGTCATAATCCATTTCAAACACCATCCTCAAACAGTTATTTTGCAAAACTAACTTGCAAGTGAAGTTTCTAGTGCTACAATTGCAACTGCACGTGCAAATTCATGTGCACGCGAAGTTGCACGTGAAGGTTTTCACGTGAAGTCACACGTAAAGTTATACATGAAGTTTCACGTGAAGTTTCATGTGAAGCTATACGTGGAAACTAATCGTGAAGTTACACATGAGGTTAACTACTCGTGAAGTTACACATGAGGTTACACGTGAAATTCTTTTAAACAAGTTGCTGAAAATGTGCCTTGCTTTAATGTACAATAGTTGGTAACATTAGTTCTTGCACGTGATCATTGTTCAAATTCAAACATGGAATTACAGATGAAGTTAAGAGCAAGTAGTTTAGATGGATTAATTACAGGATGTGTTTACAAATTAACTATTAATGCAGATTAATGGTTAACAGCATGCTTAACGTACTAACAAGTCCCAGTTTGGACAATTAAAGTTGGGAACGTTGAATCTCAATTTAATGGCACCTAATGACAATTAAACATTTTTACGAATGGGGACAATTTTTCACGAGCCAAAAAAAAAAGAGAGGAAACAAACAATATGGGGGTTAATGTGCAATTCCATGCTTCCTATTTAAGACTAATTAATGGTTTAATTATGCTCAATTACAGTCAAGTTTCCTCAACACAAATTTACGACCAACCCCCCCATCACCATCAAAATCATCATCGTCGTCATTTTTTTTTCTTATCCTCATAAATTGTGTACCCAAATAAAATGACCCTTTCAAAAAAAATGTTACATAGAAAACGGTAATGTGTGACCAAAAAAAAAAATATAAAAGAATTGGTAAATCGATACCATAGTACAAGTTGAAGCATCGCTCTTTCCAATTTGGACCGCCCAGCACCAACAGCATTATCAGTAATTGCCATTTGGCATCGTGAAAAAAAAGACGTCAAATTTGCCAACCTCCGCCCACACGCGACCCTTTCTGCAACGCCTCGCTACTTTTGCGACAAAACATTGTCAGGTTGCCGTTGCAGAAACACCCCCTCTTTTTTTTTAATACCAAACTTTTTTGAACGAAAAACACTCTTTCACGATAGTTTTCTTATAGTTGTTTTTTATTTTTCTTTTTAAAAGCTTTTGGAAATGCTTTAAATTCAAGACGAACTAACGTCATGTGTGAAGAAGTCTTTTGGAACATCAAACGAAGAACTACAACCACAGTCAGTGTAATCTACCTAAAGCTGGTTAAGCACTACTTCTTTTTAAAGCTTCATTATATTCGGTATGTCCATTGATTGTCTAATACACAAAAGAGTCTTGCTTTCATTTGAAGAGCTTTACCAATGATACGGTTGCAATTTTTAAAGCTCTAGTGTTTTAGTAGCCAGGATTAATTACAATTTATTCAGTGTTTTTAGTAGTCAGGATTAGTTACAATTTATTCACCGAACTGTATAGAGTGATTGATATTAATTTTAAAAAAAATGTTTGTCATAGATGTCATTGCTTTACGTATGTTCGTATAAGCAGTTAGCTAACTCTTTATTAAACTTCGCCTACTGATGTGCTAGAAATTCAGGACAATTTGTTAGTACTGAAGGATTAATTGACGTGTACTAAAATTCGATTATTTAAAAAAAATCGATTTGCTGAATAAATAATCGTTTATCATTATCTGACTTTTCAGATTTTCCGAAAAGCCGCTTGTGGCGCTAGCGATTAGTCATATGTTTGTTGTTAACTAGCCTAAATCAGTGTCTATGGGTATTGATGCCAGTTTAGGTTATTTAAACAACACTTCATTATTAATCATAAGCTTATACTGTTTTGTTCAAACTGCAGCCTAATGACTAGCGCCACAAGCGATTC
>JAQIWH010005313.1:0-14902 GCA_034695005.1 Cryptops parisi | reverse complement strand
AAGTTAAAAAGTTACCGACTTTTTTAACTGAGTTAATTAACTGTTAACTGATTAACTGACTTGTGCCCAGCTCTGCACATACTATTGCTCATAGACTACTGTAAGTACTATTCTAAATTTAATTTTAAGTTGGAATAATATGCTTTTTTTTTTATTTAACTGCAATGAAATGAAGCATTCCATTATGAATATATTAAGGTTTTTTAAATAATTGTTTTAAAGTTATTATTTTAAAAATTTGCTAATTTAAAAATGTACTCAACCTAAATTACTTTACATGAGTAAGTAATGCTTTTAATCTGATTAATTCATTATGCAATAGTTGGAGTTTTTCATGGACACGTACATAAATTTAATTTATATGTTTGTCATGCATTGCTTATATGTTGCATTATTTATGTGTTTTTTAAGTAATCATTCCAACACCTTTAGGCTTATCTTAAATTTACCTATGTGTTTTCATGAAAAATCCAATATAATGCATTCAAATATTGCATAATTGAATTAGTCCATTAAAAGCATGAATGGATTACTCAATCGTTGTAGTACGAACGAGTACTTTTTTAAATTAGTAACTTTTTATATTTAATAATATTACATTTTTAATATAAACGTTAATTTAATTAAATGCTTCATGTCATTGCAGTTAAATGAGAAAAAAGAAAAGATTATATTCGGGCAAATTTGAAATAAAATTTATATGACATTTGAAACTTATAAAACGTATAAAATGTATGACCAATAGTCCCTATGACCAATACTATGTGAGCAATAGTCTTATGACCAATGGTCCGGAACAAGTAATAGTTGTTGGCTATAGTAATAGTTGTTGGCACGTCACCGTGACGTGCAAATTATGGGAGGAGCTAGCTAGGCAACGTGCATTTTCAATGGAAAAAGTGCTTCCAGCAGAATGGCCCCAACTCCCCTCTGGGGTACTCTCCAGGGCTTCCTGATGAACTTAGCCTGTATTACGGCCCAATCTAGCAGTGTGCCAACGGGCATGAGTGGGAGTTGTCCCATTCACGCTCAATCGTGTACACAACGCGCGCAGCGAACTACAGTTGATTCGCCGGCCGGAGTCGAAGGAAAGCTTCGCTAAGCGACGCTGCGCGTCGCTACGCTTAGCAAAAATTTAAAGAAAATATAGTCATTGACTTTTAAAACCCTTTGTCATTTGTGTGGCTTTAGCACACAAAGACCATCCACCACTTCCAAAATTCAAATTGAGAAATGATCAACACGCTCATTGTTGATCCATTTTTCAAATTTCTTTGTTGATTGGAACAATCTCTTTTTTCCTAAAAAGGTGGTTCATGATGTCATCACATGATAGCTTAAAAAGCTTGCTGTGTGACGATGTATCATTCTCGTGACAGTCATGTTTTAGTGATTCTTAATGGCCAGTGTTGTAACAAGACTGTTCAAGACAGAACAGAAAAGTAGCTGATAACTGAATGCAGAGACAAAGACAAAATTATGAACACATATATATTAATTCCATTAAAATCCCCGATAATGGGAAACCAATTATGGAAGAATACAACGACCACTGTCCTGAAGCCAAAAGAAAACATCTAGCCCACCATAAACTCCGGCTTTCACCCATAAACCAATTAGCACCACAAAAACAATCCCAGTTTTTCACGTTCACCATCATCCCTTATGTCTTCCCACTCCTTCATCTTCATTTTTTTAACCCATCATTCACTCCACATTTATACTAAGCTAAAGAATTAAGTAAATCTTCCGAAACATGTTCGAAAATATTGACATTACAATTTTTCAAAAAATGGTTTTTAGTAAAAACTGAAATAATATATTTCAGTAAATAATTCTCAATTAGCTGATAACTGTTTATTATTTTTTTTCTTCAGCAAACCTGTTATTGACTGATGCCAACGTTGAGCGAATAGTGAATGCATTGTGCCGAATGCGAGGGGCAGCATTGAAACTAGGTCAGATGATCAGCATTCAAGGTAAAGAAACAAACTGAACACTTTTGACTCCACGCAAAGCATATTACTGATACAGTGGATCCTTCGTATCCGCAGGCTTTGCATTCATGGATTTAACCAATTGCGGATTGATAGTAATCGATATATCAGAAAAAAAAATGATAGTTTGAAAAGTTCTATAAAGCAAAACTTTAATTTGACATGCATGGAGCACTACAGTTTCCACGTGAATACTGTGAAATACAGTGATATGTAGATATGTTCTGCAATAGTCTGAAACCATTAGTTACAATGTGTACTGAATATGTAAAAAGCATTTTGTGATTTCATTATTCCCTTCTACACAATACAGTTTAACAATTGAAGGGCCTGGTGGAAAAGAGTGCTAAGTAACATTTTTACAATTTCGAGGAAATTGCGTTTGAAGGTCTGAACTTGCCTTGTTGCCTATGGGCTAATGCACACTTCTTGCACTTATATCTTTGCACGTATTGTTGTTTTGCTCAAAATTTTACATTAGGAAGGTAGAACTGCACCTCACACTCGAAAATGCTTCTAAGCTATTTTTGACAAAAGTTTACTTAACGCCTTATTACACCAAATTTATATTGTAGATATTATTTAAATTATACAGGAGGATATGTGTAGTTTGTATGAAAACACTATGTCATTTTGTATAAGGAAATTGAGCATATGTGGATTTTAGTATCCATGGGGAACTAGTTCCCCATGGATACCGAAGGACCACTTGGGGAACTAGTTGACCACTCTTAAGTTGAAGTTTAAAATTTATAAAAAGATATTTAGTTTCCTACAGTGGAGCCCCATTATAATGCACCAGATTTAATGCGCATTTGGATAGAATGTGATCAGTCATTGGATGACATAAAACTTATTAAATTTAATACTTTTTTCGACAGTTCTATAAAATGATCTTTTGCCATTTGATTAAGTAAAACCTGTGTAGAGATGGTATGAAGAATGTGATATATGTGATATTCCATGAACAATGTATTAGTTGTTTTTTTAAAGCCTGGAACTTAAATTGTGATTCCATTTTTTTTTCTCCAGATAACTCATTCATTGATCCTCAAATTCAGAAGCTTTTTGAGAGAGTCAGACAATCAGCAGATTTTATGCCCATTAAGCAGATGGAAGTAAGGAACTTAATTATTTTATTTATAGTCAAAAAGTATCAATTATATTTTCAAATTTTGAACAGAAAGTGTTAAGAAGTGAACTCGGTAATGACTGGGCAAACAAAGTTCAGACGTTTGACAAAAAGCCATTTGCAGCAGCTTCAATTGGTCAAGTTCACTTAGCAACTTTAACAGATGGGGCTGAAGTTGCTATTAAGATACAGGTATGGTCTTTCTCTATGCTGTATGTGCTTATTTGCACTAGTGAGATCAAGCCAGCTTTTACCCTTTTGTGCTATATATGAATTTTGTCCTTGTTGATAAGGATACCTGTATTATCGTATTTTCACGAGTATAACACATATCTTATACAAGATTTTACACAAGATGTTCCTATCTGCATCTTATATTTGTGGATGCCTTATATAAACTAGCAAAATGCTAGGCTTTGATTGGACTTGCACTGACAACTAACCTTACAAACACACACTCCTCACAAAAACTTTCCCTTCCTTGTGCAATCAACACCGGTATTTTAAAAATTAAACGACACACTTCATCTCTTGCGCAATATGCTAGCGTAAGCGCAATCTGCATGTTAAAATCTGCAAAATTAAAAACAATTATTTAATTAGTTTTTTATTATTTTAAAAAAAATACTGTGATTTGGCCAATCCATGTGTACTTTTACGTAAGTGAGTTAAAGTTCTATGTTTCAACCTATTGTAGTTTTCACGTAAAAGGGAGGACAAAAATCATGGAAATGTCGATTTTGGTACTGCTGGGTTGAAGATGGACTTGATTCGCTCGCCCATAATTATAATAGACAACTAGGTACAATAAAAAAATATTATAAAATTACTAACAAAAAAGATATGAATAAGTGTGTTATGTGGGGTCTTCAGTATCCTCCAGTGTCTTTATTATCAAACACATTACATTAGAGCCAATCAGAGCTAAAGTTTTATTGTTCAGTAAGCTGTTTCTTAGGTGTATCTCATGTGCGCATCTTATAATCGGGTGCATTCTATATAAATAATTTTTTGCTCAAACCCCTAATTGTCGCATCTTATATTTGAGTGCATCTTATATTCGCAAAAATACGGTACCATTTGACAGATTGGCATGAAGGCATTTTAAAATTACTTTTTTTCCTGATTAAATGGCATTTTCAAATTTAGTGGCTTGAATAAAGGCAATTTTTCAGTATCAGAACATAACTTGATTATAAGCAAATGTAGTTATGCTGATTATATATATTATGCTATTATAAACTGGAGTTTATTAACTGGTAATGAGTGCAATCTTTATTCTTTTCAGTATCCTGGGATTGCTCAGAGCATTGATAGTGACATTGACAATTTAGTAGGAGTGTTAAAGACTTGGAAGGTTTTACCTGAAAGTAAGTTGTCTTTAAAGGAACTTTTACTGTGTCTTATTCAATATTTATTTATTTATTCAAAAAAACAATTCAACGGGATCACGAAAAGAACATATGATACATGAAATATAGTACAAGAAATATATATCTATATATGTGTGTGTGTGTGTATGCGTGCGTGCCTGCCTGCTTGTTTGTTTGTTTGTTTATTGATTTATTGATTCATTTTTGATAAACAATGGTTGAAATGATGGTATTAAAAAATAAAAAGTCCCCAGCTAGAAGTAGCATAAAAGGGGCAATGGGTTATAGTTTTCTAGGATATTGAAAAAATGACAAATAAAAAACATCAAAACAAACTGACATGATATTAAAGGACCAATAGGGGACGTTACAAAAAAATGAAAATTATAAACAAGTCTTTGTATAAATTCGCAGTTGATGGTTCATTTGGCCATAGTTAGCAGTAGAGTTTGGGGGAACCGAACTTTTTGAGAACTGCGGGTTTTCGGTTCCCATTTTCGAGAACTGCGGGTATCCGCGGTTTCCTTTAAATTTTCCAGATTTTGAAAGAAAGAATAAAAATGCCATTGTATCATTAGTAAATATCGTACACAACCAAGTAAAGAATGTATGTGAATTAAAATTAACTACAATTTTGATTTTAAGAAAATATTTACAGTACAGTAGAACGTTGATTATTTGAACGTCGGTTATGCGAACGACCGGTTACCTGAACAGCAGTAATCGAGTAAATGTGCAGGGATTCCACTTAAATTTGTGTCGGTTGTACTGTACATTTTAGGGGGTAGTGGGAACAGTATTGTCCATGAAAGACAATAACAATAACTGAAAGGCCAAGAAAACTCCATGCTTTTTAAAAACGTTTTGTAATACATATGTAACATGTAAGTAATAAAATATAAACGTGCAATATACTGTATTCGTAAACATTCGAAAACATTTTATTATTTTCATACAAAATAAACACATGAACTATTAATGTCCGACTATATGAACAAATCGTTTTCACGTACACCCATTGTCCCAATTAGTTCGGATAATCAACGCTCTACTGTACTTGACTTTGTGATGTATGAGAGGGTAGGGGATTATGCTATTTTATTTAGATACAGGGTGGGCGGACAAACGGTCACCAATGTTCAAAGAGCAATTTCTTATGAACCGCTTAAGTTAGGCAAAAACTCAGAAATGTTTCAATTTATGCATTTAAGGGATAATGGTGCAAGTGCCTTTACAAAGTCGCTCCACCCAACACTCCAATTACAATAATGATAATTTCTTTTTAGGTTTCTTTCACGAAAATGCATTAGCCGTTGCACGCCGAGAGCTTGCATGGGAACTAGATTATATTCGTGAAGCTCAATGTGCCAAACGTTACAGGTAAAGTGAACATTTTGAACGTTGATTGAACTAGAAAATACTACTATTTTACTGAAGGATTAATTGTGATAATCTTCTCCCGCGGAAAATAAGTTTTTCGGCTGCAATATTGGTAATAATATAAGGTTATTAATTAATGTCACGAATGCTGATGACGAGACCAAGCGTCTCGAAACATGTTAAAGTTTAATGTTGCTTTTTATCATTAAAAACAATTCAAACAAAACTGGCAATTTATTTCATAAACGTCCTTTGTGACGTTAACTAATTATTTTATATTTGATTAAACCATGGAGTTATAAGTTAGGAGGAGTAGCAAGTCACAACAGATTAGTACACGTTCTGTTACACCTATCTCGGGAACACTAGATCGACGTGATTTCACGACACCTCAGATTCAAAGTCAAATAGGAGTCCAGTCGGCCATTTTTATTCCTCGCTTGGTTTAAACACTTGACTGGATAGTTAGATATCTTGAATAAACGAGTTAATTTTTATTTGGGAATTTTTATCTGATACCTTGCTTTTTTTCTAAAGATTAACAACTGAGCTACATTTTGGCTATATTGAAATTTGTATGTAAGCATTTCTTACCAGCGAACAGCTCATACCAATAAACCTGACATGAAAGTTAATTTTTTTTTTTCAACCACACATGCAGGGTCCACTTGGGTGGTGGAAAACATATCCATCGTTTTTATGAGCAAAATCGTATACCTGCTGCCGAGGTTACCAGCTTGGGGAGGAATTGCATTTGTCCCTTCAAAATTTTCTAGTTTCAAATTTAATTCTAAAAGTATTTTGTTAACTAGTATTGGGATAAATATAATATGACTGCACATCGGAATTTAACAATCGTGTTCATGATAAATTATCAACGGATGCACCCGATGCTTCGAAGTGCATATGGTCCAAACCGAATGCTGTGACAGTTTGCTAAATTAGATTTGCATACTTCATGCTGTTTTTCTAATAGAAAAGTTTTGTTTTTAACCCATCTATTTTCTGACAATTAACGTTTAAAAATTGTCATATAATTATATTGAACACCCTGTGTGTGTGGGTGTATATGTAGATTTATGAAAGAAAATATTCAAAAACAATGCTGCTTTTAACAGCAGCTTGTTAGGACTTTGCTAATTATTGAATATTCAACTGAAGAAATGAACTAGTGTTTTGCACTTGCTACCTATCTCTTTACATGTATGAAAGAAGTAATTTATTAAAAAAAAATTTTTTTTTTTTAGAGAACTGTTGCAGGATTTTTCTGAATATCATGTTCCAAAAGTCATTGACGGACTCAGTTCAAGACGAGTATACACTACAGAATTAATTTACGGGTTGACACTTGACAAGTGTGCTGACTTAGATCAAGACACCAGGAATTTCGTAAGTATAGTATTCAAATTGAATCTATTTGTATTGAAATTGGCAATGCAACTCTAGCTTTGTGTACAAGATGAGTCAGAAATACTAGAGCTACACGTTTACGATAAATGAAGTATGTTACTGTGCATGTAGAGGGAAATGGTGGATGGTGTATAAAACTTGCAACTTAATTTGTTCATTTCAGGTAAGAGTCACATGCCTGAAGCATATTTCACAATAAACATGCGTGTGTTTTCCATTTATGTGTGAAAAAAAACACTGTTGTTCCACATTTAAATTTATGAACGGGAAACAACATTAATAAAGCTGAATGACATGTAGACATCGCTCCACGATTGGTTGAGACTGCTCCAAAAAATTATGCTACTTAAAATACATCGCAGATACATTGGGATTTGTGTGGAGCAATTTTTAATGATTAATGTCAACGTAGTCAAACCATGACATCACTATCGATAGTGGGTGTTGGTTGAATACAACCTAATCCTTAGACCATCAATCAAAATCACCTCTGTTGAGGCACGATGGAAGGTTAATCTACCAATTTCACTAGAGTTTAGAATTTTAAATAACCTATCAAGTATACTTATCGACATTTTTTTACACGTAGCGTAGCTTGGCAGCCATGTACGTTTTTACCCCCAAAACATGTGCAGGCTTTCCCTTCACACATATTGATGCTGATTGGTAATTGCCCATCTGAATTCGGAAAGATTTTCAACTCATTAGAAGTGAAAAGTGGAAGGACAAGGTTTACGAACGATTTTTTTACTAATTGTGAAACATCATCCGTCTGATTTTTTGATCTGAATTTTATAAAAATCTGACGGACGAGGAAAATTGGACAAAAAAGTCTAATTGTGAAATAAGTTTCAGCTAAGATCATTAGCCAAGATGGCGCAGAACATGCAGCAGAAAGTTACAATTGCAGCACGAATGATTGCCGTATCAGAATGATCGTGAGGCTGGCAAGATGTGTATGTTCTGTGCTATCTTGGCTAATGACATAGGCTTAGGCACGTGACTCATTCCTGAAATGAAAAAATAAAGTTTCAAGTTTTATACACTATCCACTTTTTCTCTCTATGATGCACAATAACATACTAATTTTTTTTTAAACGTGTAGCCATATTTCTTAGTCGTCCTGTAGACATTACATAATATGATATCCATGTTATGGCTAGATGTCTAAAACTTTTGAACATGATACAAGTGTTTCATTCCTCTTGTACAAGGACAGGATTGCCAGACACAGTCTCGGTCAAGAGTGTGTCACGATTGTTGATGTCAGTGTGAGTCATCTGCTTTTTGCAGATCTTGCGATACTGGCACCCTCGCAGTCTGACATTCAGTGCGCACTGAACAGATTTGCGCTGGAATGTGAATCGGCCTAAGATCAACACTGAAAGCCGAGACACGTAGTCTCTCGAACACCTGAACAATGCACTCTACATGTTAGTGGAGTTCCATTGTCCCAGGTCGATCTTGCCACCTGGGAGCTGGGGGAAAAGGAGGCCCCGGAATAAAACCCAGACGACCACCTTTACTATGGAGAGCTTATCTGGGTTTGTAGCTAACCTGCGTCCTGACTCACCATAACCTGCGGCTGACCTAATGGTCAGGCATAGGGAGGGAGCATATCCTAGGGCAGAAGTGGGCACAGTTAATGAGAAAGTTAATTCGTTAATCCATTAACAAAAAATTTAACTGTGTTAATCCTTAATCTGTCAATTCGTTAACAATGTAACGAATCTGTTGATCCGTTAACATAAAAAAAATGTTTTTTGCTCTAAAATTGAAACCACCGAAAACTACCTAAAATCTTTTAAAATTGTAAAATAGGTTTTTTTTTATCTTTCTAGTATCTTAGAACCCTAAAAGTTTTATGCTAAAACAATAGTTTTTTGCTTTACAATTGAAAAGAGTCGATTTTTTTAATTTGGACCCTGTTTTTCTTTTAGGCTTTTCGAAACAAGAATGTGCAAAAAAAAAAGCTTGGGAAAAATCAAAATTTAAATGAAACACAGTATTTATTAAATAAACTAAAATAAATATATTGTGTTCATTGATTAAATAAACACAATATAAATAAACAAAAAATTTAAAACATCGATAAAAATTAAATCTGACAAATTGAGAAACATGATTACTATTTCTCATTATTATCACAATCCTGTGCATCAATAATAAAATAAAGGAATGACTGTTTATACAGTATATTCATAGGTCAGCTTAACTAAATAACCTAAATATATAAGATTGAGATTGGCAAATAGATTGAAAGAATGTCTTAATGCGAAACAGCTTTTACTATTGGTATCAACTTCCGTTGATACCAATAGTTAAAGCAGTTAACATGATATTAATAGTATAAGTAACCAGATTTGTGCAATGAACGCTATTAGTTTACCCTCAGGACTCACGTTGTAATGGTTATTCCCCAGAATAATCCAAACAAACGCAGTCAGTGCAGTAGCCATTGTTGAACTGTTCAGAAAAATGGCAGAACTAAAGCATTATTTTAGTGAATACACTAAACCATCAAGGTCTAAACTTTGCATCTCCAAAGAGTCATCTCACTCCGTGAGTTTGACAGACAAATTGAGCCACTGGAACAGTAATGCGTCAGTTTTATCGAGTCGTTTGCAAGCAGGAGTTGAGCCGGAAGGCAAAAGTCGATATTCCTCCCAACCCTCACCTATGGTGAGGAGCTTTGGGTAATGACAGAAAGAACAAGATTGCAAGTACAAGCTGCCGAGATGAAGTTCTTTCGTAGGACTGAAGGCTTTACGCTACTTGGCAGTGTTGAGTTCAGCAATTTGGAAAGGCTTCGGAGTCAAGCTGCTACTTCTCCAAATAAAGATCACAAATGAGATGGTTTGGCCATGTTTGGAGAATGCCGCTTAACAAATTTGCACAGCGGATCAGGAAATCATACCCAGCTGGAAAAAGACCCGTCAAGAGACCAAGAACAAGATGGTGAGATCAACTGCTCAAAGTCTGCGGGATGGTCTCTTGGGGATTGGGTCGGTATTTATGCTGCGGTGGAAGATCAGAGGAATTGGAGGAAAGCCGTTCATGGGCTTCTCCACCACAACCTTCATGGACAAAGTAGGCTTCTCCACCACAACCTTCATGGACAAAGAGAGCTTGTCAATGAATGAATAAATACAAGAGAACATCTTACGCTTAATTGTACATGCTTATAATGGGTAAGGTTCTTGTAATTTAAAAAAAAAATTAATTATTACTTGTAATTACTTTTCGTGCACTGATTCTCATTTATCTTGATTTGCTTATAAATCTTTGTTACTATACACCCATGCCCCACATTGCACTATTTAGCTACTTTATTTTTAGAGTTGTGTCAAATCTCGGAAATCGATTATAGCATTACATTTTGTGTCATAAAAGTTTGCACCACTTGCAATCTATGGGTAATGGGTTGATTATTCAATTTTTTTCAAAACGAGTGCAACAAGGAGTGCCTGTCAAAGGACATGTGCTTTACAATATAGGCCTACACCTGAAATGCTGGTGCTTTGAAACAGCCAAAGTAGTGCATTTTAGCCACATTCTTAATGACCTGGATGAAAGGCAAATTTATTGTCTGAAAAGCAGAATGGGCTGCAGTTACCGACAACAGACTTTGTGCTGTCGATTGCAGTTTGGCAAACTCTTTCTTCACACCTGGAGAACAGAGGTATTAATGGCTGCAGATTTGGCATACTCGGCCCTCTCCGTCCGAATTTTTTTACATGGGACCTACAGTTGCCTTGTGTTAAGGCATCCAACTCTGAGTGAGTTGGATGTCCAAGTTTGTCTTCCACTAGTTCCATGTAGATTCATTTTTTGGGAGTCTGACATCATGGGTGCAGGTTTTCTCAGGGTTCTCCGATTTCCTCCTGCTTCATAAAACCTTATCTCGTCATTCTTCTTTGTCATTCCTTGAGTTCTGGAAATAAAATTTTGTGGTTCATATGGCAGTCCTTACACATGCTCCAGAAATCACAGCCATTCTAACAGCTCTCTTTACTTCACCACCAATGCCATCCACTGCACCTTTTCCATGCCCAGTTGTAAAGAAATTCCAGTTAACTCTATTCATTATGTGGGTAATATTGCAGATTGTGTTCTTTTGTTTGAATTGACTAGATGATCCGTCAGAAAGTACTTTAATTTCACCAAATAAACGAACTGAAATTTTCAATCACATTGCCTGTTAGTGTAAAAGTTACTTACATGATAAAAGGATGTGCAGTTCTATACCAGATACTGACAACAGGAAATGACTGACACAACGTTTGGTGGCAAAGTGATCTGCATTCAGAGCTGACATTTGGTGACATTTCAGTGAACTAATGAGCAAAACTCGGAGCACAGCAATCCTCTTTACAAACCAGTAATTCCGTTACCATATGAAACTTAAAAAAAAATATAGCAATATGTTTTTTAAAATTACGAATACAGTCCCCATTGGGTGTTATTAGAGGAAATTAAAAAGGTTAAGGAAAAATTTAATGAACCAGAGAAACTATCACATGTTTATGGTAAAGGAATTACTGCATCATTTAGTACTCGTCGTGTATCCATTAGAAAAGGAAAGTTAGCAGATTTTGAGATTAAATTCTACCTGTAGGTAGTCCTCCAATAACATATAATTAGGTCTCAGTCAGTTTTACACCAAAAATGTAATCCGTTTTGGAAATTTTATGTGTATTGATGAAATTTGACCAAAATCGTAACTCTGTCTGTACTCAGTTATGATGTTTTACATATTTAGCTTAATATCTACACGCACAAATTTTTTATTTAAAAACTGACTTCAGATTTGAATTCACGGACCTTTTATTCACTTACTATCAACTAGCAACTTACAGAAATTCTTCTTTAAAATTTTAATGTTTATGTCTCTTTTTGCGTGGAATTGCCCAACTACAATCTGAGTTTATCCGCACCTTTATATGCTAAGATGACTCATAAAAAGTTATCAAGTGCCGATATTGTACTGAAGTGCAAGTACACTGGGGTACGGTATCATTCTAACCAGTATGAGGCTGTTCTTTAGAACTGCTCTGAAATTATTAGTTTGTTTTCTTTTAACCTGCTTTCTATATCCATGTTGTTCCCTTAGCCCACCCCGCTCCGATATCGCCGATGACCCGGAGGTGTGACGGACGCACCCTGTTACCTGCTTTTCAATTTTGGGGCAGTTATAGAGAACATCCTAGTACGAAGTGTGACGATTTAATTGCCGGAATGAATCTTTAGAAAAATATGTATATAACTGTGGCTACTGTCTACTTATGGGTACTGTCACCTTCAAAGTATACCACCTCTGTAGCTATATACCAAGTTTGACATTGTTGCCATTTCTGGAACTATGTTTTTGAAATACCCTTGGATGTGTTTGTCGCATTGCATTGGACGTCAAAAATGTCTGAAAATCTTGATCATTTCATGGCAGTTTTTATTTTTGGAAAATTTCAGAAATCACAAGGTGCCAAATCAGGTGAATAGAGTGTGTGATCCAATTTGATAATTAATTTTGTAGACCAGAAGTCCTGGATACTATGTGAATCATGGGTGGGCAAGCTGGCAGAATTCATTTTTACACCAAAGTTCTCACACACACTTGTATTGTTTTCGTAACTATTTACGTATTAATGGTTCTATTGGTTTACAGTTTTAGCAAGCACTGATTAAAATATGTCTAAACTGACATAGGCATATGTCATTAGACGGCAACACTGCAATCAAGCATTGAATGCTTGCCCAGAATAACGTTGCAAGCGCCAAAAGTTTAAATTATTATGGTACACTGTGCCTCATGCATGGACCTAGCTAGTGCTTCCAGCAGACGAACTCTATCAAACTTTGACATTGGTCACCTAATTTATGATGATCAATGTTCTGCTGAATATGGTACTACTTTTGTCATTTACTCGAAACTTTGAATTGGCTCATGCAATGTTATTCTGGTTTTTGGCAAGCCTTTAATTGTTGATTGCTTGATTTGAATCTTCATGGAACTAAAGATTTTTTGAGGGGGTTTCATTTCTCCTAGTGTTATTTTGTTAAACACATTTCACCTCAAGCTCGTACTTTAAACACAAGCTTACGTACTGAAGTATGCCATTTTTGTTTCAGATTGCCATTAAAATGTTACAACTTTGTCTTTTGGAGTTATTTGAATTTTCATTTATGCAGACTGATCCAAATTGGTCAAACTTTTTCTACAATCCAGAAAACAAACAGGTATGTATGCATTTGACATGGTTTTATTTTCAGTATTCGTCCTTCTTGAATTATCTTTCACTATATGAAAGCGCTTCATTTGGTTTGTCCAAAATTCTAAATTTGTAAAGATTTTCATCGATCTTTTAAATGGTTATTTCACAAAATATTTAATTAATTGCTTTTAATGTCAAATGAGATACATAATTAACAATGTCCATTGCAATACAATGTCATTTGATATTTTTATTTAACTATGTTGTCATATTGAGTGTCCCATAATTCAGTACCCTATTTATTTTTATTGCAACTTTTTATTTCTAATTTTTGTAAAATTTTCTTTCACGTTATTAAAAAGCAACTGAAAAGTTTTTACAGCACATTTTTGGAAATAATTTATTTTGAAAAAGTCCTAAAAATTTGAAGTTTTTTAATTATTGGATATTAAAGTCACCTTACGATGGGGATGGATGTGCTGAGTTGAGTTTGGTCAAGATTTTCATGGTAAAAGTTAGTAAGAACATGTGAACAGAAACTAAAATATATTGTATAAGTAAATGATAAATGAATCTGTTCTAAGTAAACAATAATCATTTGTAAGTACAATAATAATTGTTATTAATAATCACAAGTGTTTTAGAAATGAAATCACTGGTGCAGGTTGCACCTCACTAATTCAGCATTTACTAGTCTGGCAACTGCTAGACAAAACAACCATGATGGAAAGTGTAAACAAGAGTGCTTGTAGTGTCACAGCTAGCCAAGTTGTGGTTATGCAATACAACATCCCACATTACGTGGTTTCATGCCCCTCTGTTTCAGGTGCTCCTGATTTAGCACCTGTGTTGTTGATGGCTGAAGTGGAAACTAGATTATTAGTGGTGACCCAGAATCAATGAAAGGATGAGTTTTAAAATGTTTTCATAATGATGGCTGTTATTGTTGAACATTTTTTGTTCAAAAGAATGCTGCAAGGTTTACAACAAAGATTTGTATGGCAAAACATGTCTACCATGGTAAATAATTGTTGTTAACATTGTATGATTTGTATTAACAGAAAAAGCCTACAGCTAAGGCCTTTTACAAGAACACATTATTTTTTCCTATTCACACTTTCCTTCCACCATGATACAAACTAGGTGGTTATGGCTGTCACATTCAGATTGTCTCGATTTCATCAAAAATTTCAAAATTAAACTATTTGAGCTAAATTCGCTCAGAACAATTGAAGCAAAGCTGCTGAACTATACTCCGTGTGTGCTAACTATGGATTTAGTTTCATCTGCGCAAGTCTCGCGTCAGTCTCGTTGTAAGACATGAAACCTTATCTCTCAGCAAACAACATGAAGGGACCGCGAACAAAACGTAGTTCAGTGTTTAAGAACATTTATTTG
>JAQIWH010005312.1:0-14903 GCA_034695005.1 Cryptops parisi | reverse complement strand
TTTGCTATGTACGAACTTGCCCGCAATGAAGAAGTTCAGGAGAAACTTATACGAGAAATTGATGATATCTTAGCTGAGAATGATGTAATTAATTATATCAGTAATATTATTCATAATCATTATAAACAGATAATTAACCATAAACTTCAATTTAAGGGAAAACTAAACTACCAAATGATTAGCGAAATGCAATACCTCGACATGATTATTTCAGAGACGTTAAGAATGTACCCACCAGCACCTAGGTAACTAACAACTAACTATCTGGTTATTAACACCTATAAACATTATAGTTTGTTGTTTTTTTTAAAAGTAACCTAACATTTCAAAGAATATTTATGTGAAAAAATCCTTATTTATAATAGACTAGAACGAGCCTGCTCAGAAGATTGCGAACTGAGCAACGGTATCAAATTGAAGAAGGACTGGGTTATTGGAGTACCAGTTTATGCCATACATCATGACCCAAATTTCTATCCCGATCCAGAAACATTTGACCCTGAACGGTAAATCAATCTACTACTGTGCTCTTGTGATATTTCCAAACCATAGTTCAACCCATTCCAAAACAATAGAAATATTCGTATATACATACAGTAATTCTTTGTTATTCGTGGGAGTTACTCTGGAAAATATTTGTTACTGTAACTGCAATTGGGAATTCTAAAGTTCGATATGAAGTAACAGTTACGTTACGGATGTTTGGTGAAATAACGAAAACCAATAGTCTTCTAGTAGTAATCTTATAGTATAATCATTATCTATCATAACGTTATTTACCATTTCTATCATTATATCATTTAAAACAATAGCAAAACGAAGTTTTAAAACTTGATACTATTCATTTATTTATTTATTTATTTATTTATTTATTTGAACTTTGGAACTCAAAAATACAAACAGCAAAATACAAATACATAGAAATGTAGTAAGTATATTTTGTTTTCTATGTTTTCTACAATAGTCTGATAAACCAAATAAGCTAAAAAAACTTGCAATGTATACTAGGTTACTACAACATGTACAATATCAAAAAGACCAACTATATCAACATTAAAACTTAACAGGGAAAAAAAAGAAGAGAAAAAACACAGCATAAAAAAAACACAAAACACACAAACACAAACACACAACACAAAAAAACACAAAAAAATGAAAATAATAAAAAATAAATTACATCAAGAAAAAATTACAAACATTCAACAATATATATATGTTAGAACTGGCTATATACTGGATATATAGGGCTATATTCTTGAGACTCTTTAACTATCTGCTCGACTGAACCCAACTTAAAAACATAGAACTGCATACAGGAAAACAGATAATTACACAATTGGTGTATTACATTCAATACATCCTTCCAACCATTTTTTAATCCCAATACCAATTAGAGCTCCGAAAAAAATGACTTCTCCTTCACCAATGGCTTAAAAAGCTCAGTAGCTTTTTAAGTCACTGAGCTTCTCAAGAGATTTCAATCTTTTGAAATCTGAAAGAGTATTTCACAACCGAATACCCCTAACAAGAACTGTTTGTGCATATGATGTACGAAATCTTGGATAAATGTAGCCGGGGAATCTAGTTGTGCCCAAAGAAAATGAGTGATTGCATAGAAAACAAGTTGTATTCTGAATAGTGATAGCGTACAGCTTGAAGATCTGAAAAATATCAATTTCCTAAATTGTTTAGGCACACTGTTTTGCACTCTAAGGCCCAGTACAATCCGAATAAAATATTTCTGTAATAAATATAGAGGTTTTAGATGTGTCGATGCAGCGCCACCTCACACAGCCACACAGTATACAAAAATTCCATAAACTAAAGAATAGTAAATATTAAACATGACTCAAATCAGCGAGGAATCAAATCTCTAATATGGTAACAAGCTCCGAGTGTTTTGACAATTCTAGTTCTCATGTCTTGAATATAAAGGTCTCACTTCAGTTTCTCATCAATATGTATTCCAAGCCATTTATATGAGGCCATATAAACCCATCATAATGCGTTGTAATTTTATTTTACCAAGATTTTCACCTGAAAACAAAAACAACAGAAATCCTTATACTTATCTTCCATTCGGATATGGACCAAGAAATTGTATTGGAATGCGATTCGCACAAATGGAGATGAAGATTGTGTTGGCTTATGTGTTAAAAGAATTCCGAATCAAAGTGTCCCCGGAAACTGATGTGAGTTTTGTAGCCAATCTTTGTTTTAGATGTATTAACAAAACCTTGAAAATGTTTCATCTTTGCAACATTATGACACTTAAAAATAACTTAGTTATTTACGTTTTGATTATATTTTTTCCTCATTTTAGATTCCTTATGTCAGACACCAACAGTCAGGCTTCTTGAAACCTCAAAGAATTAATGTAGCGCTGGAAAAACGAACCATGAAATGAACAATTTTAATACAGTAGTTGTATTCTGTACTTGTGACGAGGACAATATGCAATGTGTAATGTACAACATGTTAGGACAATACGTAATGTACACTGAAAAACATGATGTAACAAATTCCTTTTACTTACAGTATATTAGAGGTACAGTATACTAAGAGCCATTACTATTAAAAAAAAAATATATATATAATCATTTATATTTCACCACAGCCATAATCATGAAATTGCCGTCTCATTGCCGTTCTCCCCTATTTGTCTAAAATAGCTGATAAATTTGTCTTTTCAGACATTAAAACTTTAATTGAGAACACCTCACCATTCAAGTGCTTTCGGCTGTAAACCTGAAAGTTCAATTACCTACTTCTATATGATAACATTAACGTTGCTCACTTGAACAAACAATATACCCTCATTCTAGCATCAGATATCTCAAAAGCGTTTGACATCTTACTCAGACTTTTAATTCTTAACTGTCGTCTGACTTATGTAAACGGCAATTTTTTGTCCTGTCATATGCACCCTATCACATTCATATTGCAGAATACCTTATTGAACAGGACCTCCAATGCGTAACAGATTAGTATTTATCTATTCTAAGCAAATGCAATTAAATAAACTTAAAACTAACAAATCGCATATTAATCCAGACTTTCAACACTCTGAACCAGTCAAAATCTTATGTATCATTTTTGATTCAACATTATCTCACATTTATCTCACATGTAAATTACATGATAAAAACATTAAGTAAATTGACTTTCTTATTAAAAAAAATTGAACATTCTCTAAAAATTAAAGAAAAAACTACCTTGTTTAAATCTAAAGTCATGTCGATAATAGCTTATGCTATTTTAATTTGGTCAAATATTCCTTTATATTGTCTTCGTGGACTGACGGTTGCTTATAACCGATCACTGAGTCATGTTCGGTTGGACTGTTTACGTCTCAATCACTACAAAAATGCGCCCTTTAAAAATTCTTTTTTAAAATTAATTAAATTTTATCGATTAAAAGAAACTTCTAGATTCTGAGTGTTTCATAGTACGCTATATTTTATGAGTTGTCAGTTTACTCATGTGTTTTGTCATATCACAATCAATAACATTGTCGCCAGCCGGCAAGCAGGTGTCA
Organism: Cryptops parisi; assembly: GCA_034695005.1. Taxonomy (NCBI): domain Eukaryota; kingdom Metazoa; phylum Arthropoda; class Chilopoda; order Scolopendromorpha; family Cryptopidae; genus Cryptops; species Cryptops parisi. Next base: position 11,365 of record JAQIWH010005312.1, on the reverse strand, counting down.
CAGAGCTAATTTGTTAACTTTGGAAACCTGCTTTGACCTGTACAGCCGTAGATCAGGACTGTATGATGGATGGGACAAAGGTATACTCGTAGTATCGTGGATTTATGAGGACAAAGTTCAGACCGAAAATTCGTGAAAATCGCACCAAGTTGTTGGAAGCGGGAGTGACAACGCCTCTTGAAATGGTACAGCCATGGTACGAAAACTTTGGTAATTTATAAGTGGGGAAACTCTGTCCTTCCCAATATGCACTACAAGCCAGTAGCCTGGGTTGTATAGTGAATATTTTTAGGACATGGAATGTAACACTATTCATGTTAAAAAAAATCACGTTTTTTCTTCGATTTCAATGATTGTCTGCTTCAATTCAATTTCAATGATTGTTTGCCCGTATTCAATACCTGAATTGTTTGCTTTAATTCAAAATTATGGGCAAAATTAAGTTTTGCTTGTTTTCTTATCTAGTGGTTATGTTTGGCTTTGATGTCCAATGACATAAACAGAATATTATTTTGTATTAATTTCGGTTCACTTGACTTCTTTACATTAGCATATTTATGAAAATTTGCATTTACGTTGGTTATGCCATATCCACGGTGTATACACCGTGGCCATATCATATTTCCTGATACGTTCAAACCAATGTAATTTTTGAAAACAGCGCTCCAAATACATCCAATATTATAGGTCTAACTTTCAACGCACCAGATGAGGTCATTTTGCAGGCCTGTGTAATACTGTAGAAAGAAACCTCAGCAAATTCCGCAACAATACCGTTGGCACAGAAATACAGTTGACACACAGCACACCAAAGTGAAATAAGTTGTAGCAACAACGTGGATTGTGTTGATGGGTTAGGTAACTTTGAAGCTGGTAACCAAAAACATGTGGTCCATAGTTTTTAATCAACACACGACTAATTTTCAATTTATATTTCATTCGTTTCATTTCATTTCATTCGTGATTTTAATTTATTATTTAACAAACGGGTTTTTTAAAATTTTAATCACTGTAATTTTGAAAATAGGCTACTACACATTACTACCGTTTAAGGAGTTTGATCCCAGTGTTAAGTCATGTGTTCATATAACATAAGCAACACGTTCAAATGAATGTAAAAGTTATACACTGTATCAAAAATAATGATCTTTGTTCAATTTTGTATTGAGTATCATTGTATTTGCGTTGGTGACATTATACACAAAATTTATAGATGACTTATTTTACAAAAACAAACAAAACCAACACACATACAAAAATAATCTCGTAGAACACTGCAAGCCAACGATTTGCCATTGAAAGCTGATAACATCACTGATCACAAGCTTTCATAGTTTTGCAAGGTCAAGAGATTCTTATACTGAATAAACAGAAGGGAAAAACTGGGCGTATACTTCACATTTGCTAGTCTGCAGTGAGACGAACAACATGTTGTTGATATCTTTAATTCTTGAATCGACAGGGATTTCAATCTCTGCTTGGGTTGCTGTTTTAATTATTGGATTGTTAACATTGTTTTATGTGTAAGTACGTTGTATGTGTTTTTGTTCGGTCATATATAAAAAAAAAATTGTTGTCATAAACAATTTCTAATTTCTATAATAACCTAAAAGTATTGTCATTACTGGTGTTCTTAATATGCAGCAAAGGCTATTCTATAGATACACTTGTACTGTAACACATGTAGTTTTATGAATAATGCAAAGCATGATTTAATTCACTAGTCATCATATTTCTCATCATCATAATTGATGATAAAAAACAGATACTTGACATGGAACTTTAATTACTGGCAAACACAAGGAGTAAAATCTGATAAACCATGGCCAATTTGGGGTACCATCTCAAATCCTTCTAAAGTAGTAAGCATTTACATATAAATTTTAAAATAAAGTACTATTTTTTTCTGATGTCACTGTGAAATACAGTATTATGTTTTGTTTTATTTGTTTATTTATTTTATTTCTTATACTGTTTTTTTTTAGCCACAAGATATACAGGATACGCAATGTTACAGAAGATATGGAAAAATTTATGGGTGAGTGGAGTTGTCTTCCTTCCTGTTATTGTAATGGTATTATAGATTTTTATCTCAAAAATCAGAATGTTTAAGTTAATTCAATATCTTTAAATTTATTTATTCTATATGAACAAAATATGTTTATATATACATTTTTGTATGGTTTGACATTCATTAATTTGTAAATTAAAGTCCCTCCTTTTGTTGTTGACACCTTACTTTTCTAGTTCTAAGCTTATTTAATAGTCAATTGAACTGGATATTAATCATAATTTAAAATCTAATAAATATAAGAATATTTATGTTAACACAAAAGTTTTATAGTTTAGACACTTGTATTAAATACAACTTACATTATTCTTTAGAATTTACGAAGGTCGAACACCATCATTACATGTTGGTGATCCTGAACTTTTGAAAGAAATTCTTGTGAAGGATTTCAATAAGTTTCCAAATAGACGAGTAAGAACTACAAAAAAATCACAAAATAAAATTTTATGTGATTTTTACCAATTAGAAATTTCAATATGCAGCAATAATAAAAATAAATAATTAACTTTTTTTTAAAAAATATTATTTGTTAGAATTTCAATTTACCAGATAATGAAAAACTGTTCAAATACATGGTATCCATTTTGAAAGGTGAAGAATGGAGACAACTTCGCAATATCATTACACCCACATTTACGACAGGAAAAATGAAACAGGTAAAATGAACAAAAATTATCATTTTTTCCTTATCTAACTTGGAACTACACACCGGTAGGACTCTATGCCATAGAGTCTATGGGCCTCCAGTCACACGCAATGTTTTTGGCGTGGCAAGTCGAATCAATTTTAAGCCACTATGTAAGAAGTTTAAATGCTTTTAAAACTGCACAAGTTTGAAAAGTTGCAATTTTAACTGTCTCACAATAGCATTGGAAACTGCCGCTCGCTCAGCATAGGTGGTTTTTAATAAGTTTCCATGAGATGCTGATTCCAAAGAAACATTTAAACAAGAATGTGACACCACAGTGGTTCACAAATTTCTCGACCTGCCACATTAAAAACTGCTTGTGACTGGGAACCAATGGCAATAGGCTCTACTTGAGCAGGGTGTTTTCTTAATATTTTTTAATCAATTTCACACTTATCTTGTACTGTATATAAAAGAAAGGGTCCTGACTGGTTCATCATCATCAATGCCCAGCTCCAACCGTTTAACCTAGGAACGTGAAATTTGGGAGGTACATTGTTTTCATGACGTAAGCACGGAATGAGGAATTATTTTTGGAAATTTCGTCCCTGAGGGGGTGGAAATAGGATCGAAGTTGTTTTAAGAGGATACCTATATCTCAAAAAACTAAAAATTGGTATTTAGATTTTCTTTTGAAAATGAAGAAACATCATTTTTCGAAAAACCAGTTAGAGCAGTGTTTCCAAACCTTTTTCAAGTCGCGGCCCATTTTTATAATAGCCAAGTATGCGACCCCTGCTGCCAAAATATGCCAACCGCGACCCCTGCCCAAAACATTTCTCAATTGCTGTATTCAAGTACGGTACAATAAACATGCTTTTTATTAATCTCCTCTATTTTATAGGTTTCAAAATACTGAAAAAAATCTTTTTAGATTTGGGTTTTTAAATTTTGTGTGGTCACTTTCACCATCACATTTTCTGTTATATAGTAGTAGAATAAATTCTTCTGAAAATACTTGGCGACCCACCAAAAAACACTTGGCGACCCCTCAGGTTGGAAACCACGAAGTTAGAGTGTAGAATACTCATGTTTTAACAATTGTGCCCAAATCCAAAATCCACGCGAACGAAGCTGCAACAAACACGGAGTTTACTTCTAGACTCTACGTGGCTATGTTACCATATCAACTCCGCTCTGTGTAAAGATGTTCAGGATTAACTATTTAATTTATGTTGATGTGAACATCATAAAAACTCCACAAATCATCTATTATAAAAACACCACCCTGCTTCCAGAATAGTGCGCGGGTGAAGTTGCACGAGTATGGCTAGTAGATTAGTATAATTCCGAAATTTGGTAACCATGGATCCCATTCACTGGTAATTAATTTTAAACATTTGTTGTAAGTCCTCAAAATGGCTTGTGGCCATCATGGCTCGTTCAGTGACGTCACAAATTAGGAGAAAAACACTCCACGTGGGTTGCGCAAAGTTGCTTTTTGTCTTACCAAAATGAAAAAAGATAAAACCTAACATGTACCAACCCAATGGTACATTGCCTTCAAATGTGAAAATACGGTACTGTACTTCAATCAACCACAAAAACAAATATTATTCATGGTTCTTAAACACTTCACAATAAGGAAACCGAATATTAGGGTCATTAATATTGACCGTACACTATAATTAAGAACGTCCACAAATTATTTTTTAGATAGATAGAAGTTTAAAAAAATAATTTTAACACACCTTTGTACAGTAGGCCTACATAAGTTACCATTAGAAGCTCCGAATATTGCTTTAAGAATTTTTCTTCATTTGTTGTACAAACAATGACGCTTTTTATTCTACACGATAAATTTCTAATGCCATGTTCCTAACTTTTGACAGCTGTTAGGTTTTATCGAAGATTGTGCTAAAGAATTGAACGACCATTTTGGAAAGAATGCGGCAAATAACGAACCAATTGACGTTACAAAGTAATTTTCTATTACGTATTCTATTTTTATAACTAAATAAATTCCTACCGGTATTAGGAAATAGTTGAAAAACGTTCACTTTGAGTGAATTTGTATGGTTTTTCAACACGCAAGTTACAGTTTCGCGCTTCTCCTAAAGGTTAGGTATAATGAAATTCAAAACATAAAAGTGTTACCTAACCTAAAGCTAGGTAACCTAGGCAAGGTAACCTAATTTAGGCTATGTGACCTAACCTAACCTGTGTTGAAAGTCTACAAAATTGAATCAAAAGAGTAAAACAATATCATAGTTAATAAAATTTACGTTATTTCATGTCTGGTCTAATTTGGTTGACTGTTTTATTTACTGTAGATCTTTAGCATTGTTATCGTTGGATGTCATTGCAAGATGTGCATTTGGTACTAAAATCGATTTGTGGAGTGACAATCCTGATACAGAATTTGTCAAATATTCAACAACAGCTTTTGCAACTTCACCAAGAGCTCTGTATCTTGCTTGTATGTTTTAAGAGGCATTATTTCTTTTATCAATATAAAAACTTAATTGCAACGATGATAACACTCAAGAGTTTGTTAATGAGATAGATTAGAGAATAAGTTGAAATTGTTTTAAAATAATGAAAAGGTAGTGACTCACATTATTATGTAATTATATAAACTGATTTCACTTTGATCATTACCAAACGATATACTGTTTCATATAAATTAAAAATAACTTTTGTTATATATTTTGCAGACATATTTCCGAAAATTTTGAGTAAATACCGACCTTCGTTAATGCCAGAAGAAACGGCGAATTATTTCATAAATCTAGTTAGTAGTGTCATTGACGCTCGCGAAAAAGAGCCAAATGTAAGTTTAACTTAAATAGTAATTTTTGTGTGTGCTATAATATGATTTATTGTAAATCGATGTTGAACCCTTAAACGTGTAACAAAAATACATTTAATTGCTTTCTAAGTTTATATTTTTTCAATTATATTTTTATATATTTTATGCAGCTTTTGATATTCTAATGTATGTTTTGTTATAGCCAAGGAAAGATTTTCTTCAGCTGATGCTCGAAGCTAAGGCAGAGTTTGAGAAAGGAAACCTATCATTAGCCAATGGGCATGAAATTGATGGCAGTTACCGTAAGAACAGTTAAAACATTTTAATCAAATTGAAAGCTTTCCAATGTTAAAATAAAATGAAAAAAAATAATTCTATTTCAGCTCTCACTAAAAACCACATCATAGGAAATTCAGTCATTTTTATCGTTGCTGGTTTTGAAACAACTTCGACAACTATGTCTTTTGCTATGTACGAACTTGCCCGCAATGAAGAAGTTCAGGAGAAACTTATACGAGAAATTGATGATATCTTAGCTGATCATGATGTAATTAAATATATCAGTAATATATTATTCATAATAATTATAAACAGAAAAAAAATATTTATTAAAAACTTTAAGGGAAAACTCGATTACCAAGTAATCGGCGAAATGCAATATCTCGACATGATTATTGCGGAAACATTAAGAATGTACCCTCCGGCAGCTAGGTAACTATCGACTACTATGTTATTGAATTCCTATTGCAAACACCTAAAAACATTATAAATTTTTAAATAAATTAACCTACATTGAAGGAATTTATGTGTAATGAAAAGCTTTATTTATAATAGACTAGAACGATCATGCTCAGAAAACTGCGAACTGAGCAACGGAATCAAATTAAAGAAAGATATGGTTATTGGAGTACCAATTTATGCTATGCATCATGACCCAGAGTTTTATCCCGATCCAGAAACATTCGACCCTGAACGGTAAGCGAATTTATTCATAGTATTCTATAGTACATACACTTGTGATACGTTCAACCATAGTTCAGCTCAACCAAACAATAGCAATATCTGTCAAAACAAATATACTGTACGTTAATATCTGTTCAATATTAAAACATTAAGTCCTCGTTATCCGTGGAGATTACATTTCTGGAAAATACCTTGTTTACTGAAACTGCAATTAGGATACTAAGGTTCAATATGAAGTAAAGGAACCGAATGAAAACTGCCTTAGATACATTATAATAACGTTTCCCACACTTTTAGCTAATAAGTTATAACCAGCAACTTGTCACTTTTGGAAAACCGTTTGGGTGCCCATATGAATGATTAACAAAATTAATCAAGTGTGCAAAAGACAATGTAATCAAATGTTTCGTTTGTGAAATACTTACGAACAGTATATTATAATGTTACTGTACTCAATCTATTCAGTGGGTCACTAGGGGAGTGCAGGGTTGCGCACCAGGTGACACCATTAGAGGCGGTGCATTAGACAAATGACAAATGATTGTCTATAAAATGTTTGTGCACTCTAACAGATTCAGCGCTGACGGATGACTATAAATTTAAGTATAAAGTGTTGATATTAAAAACTAAATTAACTTCATAATTAATCAGTATTAGTTAAATTTTGTGATGCAATTAAGTGGACTCTGTGTCCCTCACTAATTTCGTTGATAACGTTTTATAGCAAAAATATCTTGTGTCCACAAAGAGATGTTACAACCCTTGTAATACAAAAATGGCCTTGTAAAATAAGGCCATTTTTTAACCTTGTATTGCGCATGCAAATTAGCGCATGACCCTTCGATTTAACGTTTTATAGCCGCTGATTATAGTTGAAACTATGGGGAGTGGAATAATACCAGAGATACTGGGTGACACCAACCCCTAGTAACACCGTTGGATCTATTTCGTTGATAACTCAATAAAAAAAGAATTAATAGTTGAATACAATCCACATTTCGGATTACCATTTAAAACAATAATGAAACAAAGTTTCAAAACTTGATATTAATCTACTACGTGTATCTCATAATGTACTGAAATTTGTTATCTAGATTTTTACCTGAAAACAAAAACAACAGAAACCCTTACACTTATCTTCCATTCGGATATGGACCAAGAAATTGCATCGGAATGCGATTCGCGCAAATGGAGATGAAGATTGTGCTGGTTTGTGTGTTAAAAGAATTCCGAATCAAAACTTGTCCAAAAACTGACGTGAGTTTTGTAGTTAATTTTTATTATAGAACGCAATACTTAAACTTTGCAAAAATTCCATCTTTTCAATATTACGACACTTGAAAATAGTTATTCATCTTTTGAATATTTATAAAACTTTTTTATTTCAGATTCCTTATGTTAGACTAAAAAAATCACGCTTCATGAAACCTGAAAAAATGAATTTAGCGTTCCAAAAACGAACCACGAAATGAATAATTTTTTTCGTACTTGTGACAACAATATGTAATGTACGTTGCAAAATGCTTTATTTAAGATAAAACACTTCATGTAATAAATGCACCCTCATGTACAGTATATTGATAAATATACGTTAGGAAGCATTACTACTAAAATTTATATAAACACAACTCATATTAATTTCGACATGTAATGAAAAGTAGTCATTAAAGAAACCAGTACATTAAAAATCCTTTTTAAACATACTCTTTATAAACTGGCATATAGCGTTTCCCATAATGGTTTTTAAATAACCCAGCATATAAGCAGTGATACTCGATACACTAAAGCACAATAAAGACTCATGGGATTTTTTTCCGTGCGTGAAAAATAAAATAAAATCGATTTGCCGTTCGTGTTTTACAAAAAATGTTGGTGTTCCATATTTAAAGACTAAAAGAATATTAGAAAAAAAAAAATTGTCATGACCCGGAATTGAACCCAGGTCATAGGCTTGAAAGGTAGATATGCTCACCACTGCACCAGCATTGCATCTTACCATCCGACTTTATTTATGAAGTAGTTATAATTTTCTTGTAAGTCAAAGGAGTCAAATCGACACTTTTGTCTGGTCAATTACAACTCAAATGATAGACAATTATCCAAAATTCCCATTGTCGAGTCATAATGGAAGGTTAATCTACCAATTCCACTAGATCTCAGAATTTTAAATGTTCTGTAAATTTTACTAATCGACATTTTTAAAACTTGGCGTAACTTGGCAGTCATGGACATTTTAAAACCAAAACATGAGCAGGCTTCCTATTCACACATCTCAGCGCTGATTGGCTATTCCCCATATCCGAATCGTATTGCTCTTCCAACGATTAACTTGTTGGAAGAGCAATACGTTCGGACAGAATACGTACGTCTTTTCACGAATTGCGATACATCAACCATCCCAATTTTAGAAAAATTGGACAGAAAAGTCTAATCCAGGGGTCGGCAACCTTTTCATATGTGGGGGCCACATTTCAAAAAAGTTAAGTATTCGCGGGCCGGATAGGTGTACTTATCTATTATCCGACATTGCTGCACTTGGGAGTTAGTGGTGAGTGTTTCTACTTGTTTTTTTTTATTAGTTATAACTTACACAACTTGGGATAATCCATAGTTACCAGGTTAGATTAAGTAAAAATAATATAAGAAGCAATTAGGAAGCAACACGCCAAGAGCAAGAAGCACGGAATCCCTGCTTTGTAGTAAACTTAAGAATCACAAACAGTGTGCAAAAATAAGCTCATAGTAACTTGTACAGAAAGTAAGCCTATAATAACAACAAATAAACTTGTTTTGTTATTAAACAAAAAGTTTGCTAACATAACACACAATATTTCGTGAAAATTTTGAGTCACATAAATGGGGTGGGGAAAATCCAACAAAATTGAGTTAAAATTCCTGAATAACAGGATAATTTCAGTAATGACTTCAAATATCACCACATATTTTAGACAAATTACCCACATACTTTTGTGTAGAGAAAAATGTTTTTGACTATTATGGACGAAATCTTTTATAGGTCTGCCTACACACAGCTAGAAATATTAAAAAAAATTATGTCAAAATTGTGAAGCTTATGGTGAAAGTCAAGGGGCTCTGGAAGGCCGGATTAAACAACAGTGCGAGCCGCATCCGGCCCGAGGGCTGTAGGTTGCCTACCCCTGGTCTAATCCATAATCTGACAAATCCATAGACACCTCATTCATCAAAATTCATCGAGTAGTCTTGTTTTCACAAGTCTTGTTTTTTTTAATTTAGCGAGGAAATTTTAGACTATTTTTTAATTCTAACCATGGAGGATCAGTTAGGTTATCTTTACAATACGACAATGCATTTTATCATACAGTCAAATGAATCTGTGCAATTTGTGGTATTAAAACATTGACTTGGACACAAAAGAGTCCAGATTTCAACTTTATCGAAAACATGTGGTGGACTAAGGTACGGTGATTGTCCAACAGCCAAGGAGCTGACTCTTTGATCTGTAGCTGGGATGAAAAAGACGTTGGTATGTGCAAAATTATTTCAATGTATAAAAATCTGTATAGAAATAACCTTGGTATGTGCAAGCATCTATGTGAGTCAATGTCTGCATGAATTAAAGCAGCTATTAAGACTAAAGGAAGTCTAGCACAGTATTAAAATAATAAATGTAATTAAGTGCTTTGTATAATTTTCCATTATGTTCTCATAGTTTTTCCAATCACACGTGTTCAAATACTTATTTCCAATGGGGTGTTCTAAAAAAAATCTTCGGCCTTTAATTGATTTAAAGGTTCAATTTTTTTGTAATATATTCTGCTGGACACTATTTTGTGAACACCCCCAGTTGTATACGTGGGGTGTTTAACAAAACCACAAACAAAACATACTCTAACACATGTTACAACTAAAAAATGCTAAATTACATAACCCAAACAAATATACAGCATGTGTGTACTGTTGCCATTGGTCACTATTTTGTGAACACTGGAAAAATAACATTTTATTGCAGATAATACAAAATAAACACAAAGTTTGATTTAACATTTTGTTTGTCCACCTTTCTGGTTTAATCACTTCCACTAACCTGTGGTTATAGTTTGTAAATATTTCACGGATTTGACCACGTTTCGACTTGTTTAGAATTTGTACAGACTTTTGTATCTTATTCCATAGTTCAAGTTGGGAATTAAATTGTTTCCCATTATAAACCAATTCACTGATCATGTGCCAAATATTTTCAGTCAAATTCAAGTCTGAACTATGTGCTGGCCAAACGATTACATTGAAATTGGATTGTTCAAACCATTGTTTAACAATTTTAGCAGTGTGAATACTTGCATTATCTTGTTGGAAATAATACTGTTCTTGTTTAAATTTCGTGTTTAAAAGAGGCTTCACGATGTCCCTAAGTAATTTGAGATAATCTTGAGATTTGACTCGCCATTTCAGCTATTTCACATGAACAAACCCATCTGGGCACACCATACCCCACACCATCACACTTCCACCACCCATTTGACGTTTTATGCGAGTCACAGTGCTAGTTTTTGTCTTACTGAGAAGTTCAAGTTTGCCGTGGAGTTAAGTTAATAAAATATTCGTCGCGTGTGTGTTGTCGAAGCTTGAGAATTATTCTTGTTTAAATAGATTCAGGACGAAGCATGTTAAATTGAATTAACTTTGTTTATGAACTGATAACAACGTGTTATGTACACAAATTGTTGTACAATTAATCGATTGTAAAATGTCAATATCTTTCATTCACATTTAACAGTTATTGCAGCAACAGCAGAATCCTCCTTTCAACAACATTCAAACTTAACTTCTCTGTCACATCTACAACAATGAGCATTACCTTTTAACAGCTGCTCGTAAACTTATTGTTGCTGCAATGTATTTTAATACGATT
>JAQIWH010005311.1:0-14904 GCA_034695005.1 Cryptops parisi | reverse complement strand
ACAAAAAGGGCTGAATTGTGCATTTTTTGGGTCTAAACACTAGTTTAGAGCTTGATTTACCATGAAAATGACACAATTTTATCAAAAGTCAGTTTTAAATTCGCCACTATCCTATATGATACTTTAGTATATTATGTCATGATAGGATGTACTCGTATGTGACATTTCCTGAATGACAATGTTGGAGTCTCATCGTGGACACCCTGTATATTTAAAATTATTTCAACACGGTCTAATAACATTATTTTTTGTGCCACTATTCTTTAAATAGTATTGTCGGTTTTTATTCCCGTCGAAGATGTTGTTATTTGTGAGATTTTAAACTGTCGTCGTGAAAATGACATTTGTCGTTTATCTGCCAAATGGGACACCGGTTAATTTTCATTATGAAAGTGTTTGTTATAGTGTCAAATTGTTAACATTGTTGAAACATTGAAAGTCAATGTTGCAGAACAAGCGACTTGACATTTGTCATGCCATTCGTGAAGGGCGTGTCACTGTTCATTAAGTTGAGTCGTCAATGATTCCAATTACAAAAAATGGTGTCTATTGTTCGCAACTGTTAAATGCACACATTGCACAATAAGAAATGCCTCAATAGTCCAGAAATTAGTTGTGTAATTTATATACATCTATGAAAGTAGACAAACTATATGAAAACTGTCTTTTCATATATGTATATACTTATACAGTATGTTTCAGGCAATGTATTGATTCTTGTCATTTTACAGAATGCCAAGCCTCGTTTAGGCAATGTATGAAATTAACAGTAGAGTGGATTGTTACATTAAACATAGGTTAGGTTTAAATCCAGGCTTAACTAAATTGTATTTTTTTAGAGGAAATATTGCTAACTAACTATAAAATACTGTAGTTGTATAAAAGCTGTTATTTCATACTTTTTAAAAAGAGAGGATTCTATACATTGCCAGTAACGTATACAATACACTATAATGTGGGAGTAAACCTGATTATATTGTCATTATGTATTGAAAACGATTCAATTATTTTGTTATCACGTTTATCAAAGAGATTAGGTAGTTTTCAAAAAAGGTTGTTTATCCGGATATTATTTGGTTTACATTTATTCTATTTATGATTTTCTCGTAAGGATAATTTTACAATGCACTTGAGCGAGGGGTGACGTTAAATGTTCGAAATGTCACGCGTCATGTTCCACTTTAAAGAAGAAAGTACACTACCAGACGATTTTGATTTGTTTTTCCAAGAACGGTCAACGGTTTGTTTTAGTTTGTCTCTTTCTTTGTCGAGTCTTTGGTTACCATCGAGTGAAAAAACCCCACTTTCCGGGTTTTTCGGACAAAAGCAGACTACTCGCTACCATTAGGGTGTGGAGTTTTTGTTTTTTGGTATAGAAATACTACTAGATAGTGGATTCCATTAAGCCAATTCGGTCTGGGTTTATGTCAACAGATCGGATTGACAATTGCAGAGAAAATTGCTCGCCTCGGACAACATCATCCATCAAATTTTATGAGCGCTTGTTTGAAAATTTTTGCAGAACCAAGAAGAAAAATATCGACCAAATTTAATCACATGTTGTTCTTAAAATTTTTTAGCCCCCACAACACAGATCAGTTTTCTTTAATATTACCATCTCTCCAATGGTGTCGCTATGGAGATGAATTTTGTTTCGTCTGCTAACAGCTTTTGGAACAATCCTCATTAGGCGCTTTTGGAACTTTCCTTTAGCTGTACGGTTTTCTTGATTTATGTATTTTAATTTAATTTTTGTGTGTAAACTTTGAGTAAAATTAAAACCTACAATGGATATAATGAATAGTTGATGAAAATGATGACTACATGTTGCATAAAAGAAACGCTGTGTTCACCATAGTGAATGATTAATTTATGACTTATAACTTTTACAATACGATTGTTTTGTACAATTTTAAGAATAAATAAAAATAAAATGCAGATTTTTTTCTCATAAATATGCCATTTTGATGACTTATGTAATAAGATAACCTTACATTTATCTAGAAGTTATCATCCTATGATAATTTCTAGGTTCATGTATAGTATCGTCTTATTAAAAGTCATAAAGTTGTTATAACTATTGAAAAAAAACTCCATTTTATACAGTTTTTAGAATATAAAATAAACATTTCAATAGTTAGGCCATCTTGATGAGTCTTTATAAGAACCATCTCGTGCCAAAGAATTTACTGAAATGCTCAACAATATGCCCAAATATGATAACACATTTACAGTACTACGATAACACTGTTTCTGGTAGTTTTCAGGTACATGTTTCTTTTTATAAAAAGTCCATCAAGATGATATAACTATGTAAAAGAAACCTCCATTTTATACAGTTATCGGAATATAAAATGGAACTTTCTTAATAGTTTTATACTATCTTGATGAGCTTTTATAAGAAGAACCATCTTGTGTCAAAATTATTTCACTGAAACGTCCAAATCGTTTGGACCAAACGCGTACTCCTTTGACAAGTTTTTCTTGTACAAATTTCACTTGAATTGATTTTTCACATACAAGTCTAGTTTGTTGTTTTATTGTTTACATTTTTTTTATGGTTATTTTGTTTACTATACAAAAAATAGCTTTGAGACTAGTTGTTTGAGACTTACCCTTTTTGAGACTGAGGACACTTGCTTTCCTCCATAACGAAGAATTAAGAAACAAAACAACGCACAAAGCCATTTACATGACGACACATTTTTTTATATATCCAACAGGTCGCACGATGGATTGTCACTGGGGACGAAAGACAACTCCAAATAAGGAAAAATATCCCCCAAAGTTTGGGGGTGTGAGATTGTGTAACTTGTCCAATGTTATCGGTTGTTGGTTTTTTTTTCTCGTTCTACTTAATCGATTTCCCACCAATCACGTCGTACCATCTCGATTGGTTACTATCATCCAACCGACCTAGGGATGATGTTCGAAAACTCTTCTACAGAAAATATTCCCTCCCCCCCCCCCTCTGAATCAATAATTTCCCAACATGCTTTGCAAAGCCGCGATCATTAAACAGCGTTGGTTGTATAATAAAGTGGTAGCAGGGGGTTCTTCACTAGAAAAGTGTTCAGATTTCGTATGTCACGAAACACCAGTTTTAGTGCGACTAATTAAAAAGCTGATGTTTACACTGTTTCACTTAAAGACTTCGTGTAACAGTTTTGTTACCAATGTCCCAATGCAACTAATGAAAATTGTAACACGTAGTTAAATAAGATTAGATTTTTGGTTGTTTTTTTTTTCAATGTTTGGATTTGTTCATAAATATTTTTGGAATTTAATATGAATATTTTTATCAAAAAAATCCTTATCGAGTTATATTTATAAAGTATTTTATAAACATGTAATTTGATAACGACGTACAAAACACTTAACATTTAATGAAAAATTATGATCTTTGTATAGGGATCAACATAACTTTTTTGTCTAAACACAAATTGCTATTGGTTGGGTGAGATAGTAGGTTAGTCTTCTAGTTTAACCTAGTCAATTAATACAGGGTGTCCCATAATTCTTAGACCCATGAAAGTTGTTTAAAACTGCACTAAGAATTATGGTACACCACCCTGTATTATAAAATACTTTTTTGTTACCAACTTTAAACTATTTTTAAAAAAATTGTCATAACAATTTTATAATTTTTTACATTACAGAACATGGATTGAATAACTTACAGAGTAAATATTTATAAAACTATGATTGTATTTTATATTTTTATACATTATGATAAAATTCTTCTAAATCATTTTCTTCAATTCGAAAAAAAAAAGTTTTATAAAATTTATGTTACCGGCAATGTGTATAAAAACCCGGAATTCTGTAGAATGCCAAGCATAGTTTAGTAGCCAATCTATGAAATCAGCATTGGAATAGCTGAAAAAGTTAACAAAAATTTAGCAAAGCACGCTTTATTAGCACGCTAGCTTAGCAAAAATGTAGGTCACGTTTAAATTTTGAGGTAAATTCAGGCTTAAATTTTATTTTTTGTAAAGAAAATGTTGTTAACTAACCTAAACAGTTGAATGCAAGATGTTATTTCATACTTTGCTGAAGACGCTAGACATTCTATAGAATGTTTGGATTCTATACATCGCCGGTAACAAATACCACTACGACTATAAGCATAAAGTAGAGAGATACATGTACTGTATCTCTTTAGTCAGGTTTTTCACTATACTAGTAAACAAAGGCTTTATTTCATACTTTGCCAAAATAGGCTAGGCGATTCTGCGGAATTTCTAAGCATTCTACACAATGCCCGGATTCTAAAACTTGCCGGTAACATACATTCACTGTACAATCAATTAGATAAAGTGACTTACCTCCACGAATGAGGTACAAACCCCGTACACGTTTCGGGACAGTTGAGACAAGGTTGGCCTTCTTCAACGTCGTGAAACACCAAATCCTATGGGTATATAGAAATCTATAATTAAACTTTGCAAAAAACAAAAAAACAAACACATGTGTTAAGTTGTTATTTTTAACGGAAGTTCAATATGCTGGACCTATTTTTTCGCACAAAATGATTGAAAATGATTCTAGGAAATTTGTTATGTGTGCAGAGTGCCATAGACGTGTTTGCTCTCAACTTGTGCAAGGTGTCAGATAGGCTCTTCTACTATCACAAAATGACATTTTTATTAATATTTTTTTAGATAGTGTATATTTATATTTTGATGGCCACCTATATATTTATATATATATATATATTTTGTCATAGTGTGAATCGAAAACGATAAAAAGTTCAAAGATCAAGAAAAGTGAACTTTATGTATCTTTTAAAGAAAATTAGGTCGACCAAACCTTGACACGAAGTGCAAATGAATTGTGATGGGTGGTGTGGGATGGATGACTGACGATAAATGTTTGTCTTGTTATCTCTCTGCTGTATAGCATTTCTTAAACTCACCCCCTTGTTCCCAATTCGCTTGTACGGTGTCATTCAATAAGAAGAAATGATAATAAAGTGTTGTCGTCGTCGTCCCGTCGTCTGCCACGTGGTCATTGCCAAACACACTGCTGGTGCCGGTGGTCTCCCACCAGCATTTTCAATTTTGTTTTTTTTGCAAAGTCGCGTAGAATGGAATCAACCCATCATAACACACCACCCAACAACCAACCACAAGGTCTCCACCCTAATGATGCCCATGATGATGGGGGATGATGATGATCGAGTGGGGTTCTTCCCAGATTGTTAAAATGGGGATAATAAATTGCCGATCAACCCTTTGGAGACGTATAAATTCGAACACATTTTCAATGACGACAAAAATTTACAAAAAATAATAAAAGTTAAATGTCAACGAAGAAGAAAAGGTGACCTTTTTATTTTATTTTTGGTGATTTTTTATTTTATTAATTTTTTATTTTTTTTACTGTGGATAATATTTTTTTTTTCAATTTTCGTCGCGTGTAAAGTGATGCGTGAAATGTCAACGTGTGTGTTAGCTAGCGAAATGTCTCTGGGTTGGACTGATAAAGTGTCTTAATTGACAGCTAATGGATACTCTTTCGTAAATCTTGATGGCGATAAAATAAAATGGTGACAATATTATCGTGATAAAAAAAAAAGTTTTCTTTGGTGATAATACATTTTTTTTTTAAAAATGATATCTTTCGATGTCGTGTCATATAAAGTTTTGTTTGACACCTACAAAAAATTAATTGGTTTATATACTGTACTAATAACTCGTTATTAGTGTTGTTATAATAATCTTTGTTATAGTAATCTTTATACACTAGCTGTATGCCTGTCAAAAATGACGGGAGACAATTGATTAAATTCATAAACATAATCCACTGATTCAACTCATGTTGCTTCGAAACATTCGTTAGTGCTTAATGTTTTCTTTATCTCATTAGTGACTGCTTATGTTTGTTTTTAGTTGTTGTCATGGAAACATTGAGGCACGGAAAGAGGCATAGAGAGAGAGAGAGAGAGAGAGAGAGACACTTATTGTTTAATAATGGTTTAACACCATTATTGGTGTTAAGTTGTAACAGGGTCGTATAACAAATGTGATAACAAACATCGTATCTTATATACGGTATCTCTATAATTTATCACAACAAAGGAATACGTTACATTTTTTTTTAATGTTCGTTATCTGTGATATCAACAAATACAAATTTGCACATATTTCAGGAAACTGAAAAATGCAGCTATATATCTCATATATATATTTCATATGAATAAATTATTACAATAGAATCCAGTTATTGTGATCACTTTGGGACAAGTGTTATTTTGGTAACAATAACCTGCGGTTAACATTAAACAATTGAGTAAAACATATTAAACTGTTTTGGGACCGACTGATTATGATAACAATAATCGATAACATTATCCGTGATTATAATAATCGGATTCCACTGTTTTGTTTTCAAACGGAATGTTAGGATGCATTCTTAAAACGGAATCACATCGTGAAATGACATAATTTATATTCCTTTTTTAGGACCATCAATTGAAGGCTTGTCCGGAATAACGTTGTATGTTACAAAAATTCAATATTGAGATTATTATGGAAAACCGTGAGCCTAGCTAGTACCGCCAATAGACAAACTCATACCTTACCTAAAACATACATACAGTATAACACTTCGACATTGGTCACCTAATATATATGACAATCAATGTGTTGCTGGATACTTCTTTTGCCATTTACTCAAAACTATGAATTGTCACATGCAACGTTATTCTGGGCAAGCCTTCAATTTTCATTGCACTTCTTATCATTATATATTGCAAATATTTGTTTCATGTCCAACTATTATTACTCTATATTGATGTAGTATACAATGAATGTTCCAGAGTTGGAACATTACCAACTTTCTGACACAAGATTTCTCATTTTACGCAGGAAATCGTATAATACATTATGATGATGATGATGGCAAAAAACAACTTAGCAGGGTATACAAAAAAACTAACCTGTCGATGAGGACGAACAGAACTTGGCGAAATTATCATTTTGTCACTTTACAAGTCGCATTTCGGTTGAAGTTTTTTAATCAAGTGACGCAAATCGAGTTGACGTTTCCAAGACGCAGCAGGTTTAATCTTTGAACGGTATGGTTGCTGTAGAAGCAAATGCGATTTTGTTTTTTTATCTTATCAACTAACTGTACGTATACGAGAAAAATGGGAGAAAATAAATAATAATTGAACGGAAATGAAAATATAAGCAAAGCTAGCGGATATACCGATATTACTGCATTTGTTGTCACGTGTTTCCTTTTCTGAAAAACAGATCCGCTTGATCGATTCAAATATCTGAGAATTATATCGTGTTGTAAAGGAAGAAAAATAAGTAAACCATGTTAGGTTACCAAAAGTACTTTACATGTATCACCCTGTGTTAAGCTAGCTGACGTTGACAATCTTGTGTTGTTGACTGATTGTCTATGATAAGAGTTTTTCAGGTAAACCCATTTGTTGTTGAAAACCGACTGAAACATCGTGTTAAATGTCACATAATAAAATTGTTTTTTTGTTTAAATGTCGTACATGTCACGTTGGAATGATGAATGACATGGAAATCTTCAACAATAAAATGCTGAATTATTATTTTTTTATATATATAAGAAAACATGTTGCATGACTATTATGCATGATTTTTTTATCTTATTTGCATAAAAAGTGTTAGTTGTCTGGTTGTATTGTATCAAACGTATTCATTCATTTGCCAAACTTAAACTTTCAACTGCGGTAAATATTATTAGTTGATTGGTTTGACGCATATGTTTCAAGGGCTCAGGCTACAGCTGTAGCCAGGGGGAGGGCTCTCCTATTGAATGTTTTTAGGACATGGAACGTAAAACTGTCCATGTCAAAAATTCATGTTTTTTGACATGGACAGAAAATTCAATTTTCTGAAAATTCAATTTGAAAATTCAATTTGAAAATTCAAATTGTCAAAAATTCAATTTTTGACAAAAATTCATGTCTAAAATTCATGAATACATTTATTCTGATGTTATAAGGTGTCCGAAAATTTACTTTTGGAGAATTAAATAATTTTTTATGATGCAGGGGGAAACAGGAGAACCCAGAGAAAACCAGATCCCGTGGTATTAGACTCAAACTGAATCCACATGGCATGAGTGGGTTTCGAACCTGGGCCACTCAGATCAGAGGTAGATCCAAGGTAGTTTAAGTTAGGGTAGATCATAGCAGACCAAAACATAAAGCAACGCAATGATTGGTAAGGTGTTGACCGATCTTTGCCTCTTTTGTTTTTTAAATTTAATTTACTTTTTAAACGAGTTCGATTTCATACAAGTTTTTTGAGTGATTCAAATTTTTTATTTGTACCATTTTTAATTTACTGTAATTGTAAGGTTATATATTGTTTTCGCGTGATTGGATTGAAAATATTTCTCATGTTGATGCTCTAGTGATCTAGTTAATACCATTAGCGTCATCCAGTGACAGATATTGACAACTATTTATCTTTATTTTTTGCGAATTTTGCTATCTTTAGCCTGAAGCGGATAAACAGACAAAATTTTACATTTTAATATTACTATGTTATTAAGAATATTATTTTATTTAGTTTGATACTCGTTTTAACGAAAATACGAAGACTCGAAAACAGAAGTTGATTTTTTTCACAACACAAAATGGTGGCCTCAGTGGCCGCCTCTGGCCATTGACGTCACGATCACATTAAACTTTTTCCTGCGTTGACTAAGTAACTTCCGGTCTTTGTGAGGAGCTATGAGAACCCCATAGGAGGCTTTTTCTTTCGTCGGCACGATGGGGTTCAAGAACTCTGTAAGCTCACATTTCTCTCGGTATTTAATGTTAAAACTTGTGAAATATTTGTC
Organism: Cryptops parisi; assembly: GCA_034695005.1. Taxonomy (NCBI): domain Eukaryota; kingdom Metazoa; phylum Arthropoda; class Chilopoda; order Scolopendromorpha; family Cryptopidae; genus Cryptops; species Cryptops parisi. The sequence goes on along the minus strand of JAQIWH010005311.1, from coordinate 6,063 downwards.
TTATTACATCGTTTGGTAACTATTATAGCGTTTTCTATATATTAGCAAAATTTTGGTTAGGTAGTTACATTATTTCATAGTTAAATAAGCATTCTTTTTAGGGCATGTTGTGTGCTATCTTTCCACGTGTATGGGTTGGGGCTAAATCTACTTCAGTTTTGCAGTTATTAGACCCTTTTTGGCTTTAAATTTTATTAGAAGCTTGGTAAAGTAAAGTTTAACTTGTGTTATGTAGGATAAGGTTACTAAACAGTGTCGATTTATTGCTATTCTGAAGACTTGAGTGGTTTGCTTGTTGCACATGTAACTAGGCCTAACGTGATTAGGACTTGGTCCATTCTTTGCATGAAGATTTTTTACTTTGTTAGTGGTCTATAAACAACTGTTTCACCTATGATGTTTCAATTTACCTACATTGGTTGAATATTCCGTGAAATTAAAACTCATCAACTGAGTGGTCTAACAGTTTATATTTAATTAGAACATGTATCCTAATTAATAGATAATGTGATATAATTAAATCTCTAAAAATGTTTGTATTGGTTTTTATTTCAGGCTATCATCATCGATGGACGTGGCCATTTGCTTGGTCGGCTTGCGGCCGTTGTGGCCAAAACCATCTTAACTGGTAAAATTCTTTACATTTTCAGGAGTTAAGTGGAAAAAGGCTAAATCTAATTAATCAGTTATTCCTTAAAATGCACATATAGGCACAACTGTAATCATCCGGTCTTAGGCCAAAAGTGATCGAAACCTATGTGTAATAAGCTACGGCGAGTTCATCAGAACCAATTGTAGGACCACTAAACATCCGAGTTTTTGGTGAAGTCCTGAAGTGAATGGATTATCATAGCCATTTTGGCTCAAACGACCGTTTGCTTGATCAGCCAATATTCATTTTGGCTTGAAAATAACAACTTGAGCTGTTGTCGACTTTCGGTTGGGACTCGAATCCTAGTGCTCTATCACCATTATTAATACATGTTAAAATTTTATAATACATGTGGCAAAACTAACAAACAAAGGCCACCTAACTAAGACCGGATAAGTACAGTCGTCCCCATGTATAGAATCGTGTTAGACCAGTCCATAGCATATAGACATTCGGTTGCCTATAATTTTGCACTTTAACTTTTGAAGCAAGAATATGGAACGTGACTAGTGTAAATCTGAAATTTTGTCATTTATTTTTTTTTGTCGCTTCACTTGCTGGTTGTTTCACTCTCTCGTCGCCCTTTCAAAACAATGAAAAAGATACTGGTATTTGGAAGAATGACGTAAATGCATTTATAAACTAGCACGATATTTTGAATACGGACATAATTGCAATTTAAAATTATCCTGTCAACAATTTTTTTTGCAAAACCTGTTCATTTTTTTTTTCCTAGAAATATACAGTTGACAGGAATTTTTCTTAATCTTAAATTTGAAGGTGTTGGAAGTTTTGGTCTTTTTTCACAAAACTACATTATTTCTTTGTTATACTTTATTCCACCTAACTCCTCTCAATTCAAACACGTTGGTTTTATTTGAAAAATGATTAACACTTGTGGTTTACAATAGGTCAGAAGATTGTCATTGTACGATGTGAGGGTATCAACATCTCTGGAAATTTCTACCGAAATAAGTGTAAGTATCGTTTATAATATGTATTTATCGGAGCTGTTTGACCTATGATGTTTCAATTTACCTACATTGGTTGAATTTCCGTGAAATCAAAAATTCATCAACTGAGTGGTTTAACAGTTTTATCTTTTAATTTAAGACTTAGTTAACTAGCGCATGATGTAGTAGTTAGGAAAACTAAGTCTAAAAAAATTTTCAATTGCGATGGATCGTCGACACTAGTAGCGTTAATAAAATATATTTTATTCATCATTACAGTAAAATACTTGTCTTTCCTTCGTAAACGATGCAACGTCAATCCTGCTCGTGGTCCCTTTCACTTTAGAGCTCCCAGCAAAATCTTCTGGCGAACAGTAAGAGGTGAATATCACGACTTATTCTAAGTATACATTTTCATTTGGGGAAGGACATGTCTATGATGGAAAAAATCACCAGGAAATGAACTCATTGATTATACACTATATCATGCACTACCAGCTGAGACATGTTGACCCAATGATGTGCTTCGTCGAATGGACAGACGAACGTATGTTTATGTCTGAACGTTTTGTTTATAGGAATGTTGCCACACAAGACGGCTCGTGGTGCGGAAGCTTTGCGCAGGCTAAAGGTTTTTGACGGTATTCCACCACCCTACGACAAGAAAAAGCGTGTTGTGGTACCTTCCGCTCTACGTGTGCTTCGATTGCACCCTAGACGTAAGGTATGTTGTAGAAGTCGCAATTCCTTTATCCCGTGTTTTTTGGGCCTATGATGTTAACCATTTTTTACCTACATTGTTTGAATGTGCTTTGAGAAAAACAAAATTGCTATCTGAGGAACATTTTTGATGCACGAGAAACATTAGTTTTGGATACGATTCGGTTTTTAAAAATTTTTTGTTTTAAATTATTTTCTTGCAGTACTGCTATCTGGGTCGCTTGTCTCATGAAGTGGGTTGGAAATATCAAGGCGTGATTGCTGCTTTGGAAGTGAAACGGAAGGTTAAAGCGGCCATCGTATACAAGAAGAAGAAGGAAGATTTGGTGAGTTTTGTATTTGTTTTGCAGGTTGTAAATACGTTTGTTCGTACGTCGATGATGGATAACATTACACCGATGAATGAATTGAAATTTTGATTATACACTATCATGCACTACCAGCTGAGACATACTGTAACAAACAGTAGATAGGAACGAACTGAATTTTGTGTTGAGAGCTAGTTATTAATGGGGTGGAAATATTTTTGTTAAATTTCAGAAACTGCGTGAAAAGGCGAAAGTGAACGTGGCCAAGAGGATCAAGACGTACCAGAGAGTCATTGAAAGCTACGGCTACAATTGAAGTAACTGTAAAATAAAAGAATAAAGGAATACAAAGTATTCATTCTTATTTATCTTTTCTTTGGATTTATGACTATTTGTCATATGCTTAAAGGTGTTATTTTCATGAAATTATAAAATTATTGTTGATTGCTGCTATACAGGGTGCTTCAAAGATGTTAACATTTTTAAATGCTATGAAATTTTGAAATGTTTTAAATGGCTAATGTTATCTGATAAGATATTTATTTCTATCTTTAGTTTGATTATGAACTTGTATTTGACAAACATTTTTTGAAATGCCCTGTATTTAGTCTTGATAGCAAATACAATGGTTTGAAATAATTGGCTGCTTCCTTGTTCTAGCCAGCCACATTTTTGAAATTGTTTAGGAGAACCGTTTCCCTGGTAAAAAAAACTTCCTGAGCAACAAGGCGATTCGCTATTCTGCCTTTCTGGAAAATCCACGAAGTGGTCAAGTAACTAACTAGCTAGAAACTAAGGAACAGTTTGGTGTAAATATCATTTTTGGGAAAAATGTGGTATCTTATTATATTACCCTGGAGACTTATTTGTACTTTATCTTTTTGGAATTTTCTCCTAAGAGAAGTGAATCAATATGATGGGGCTGCTCTCCCAATTGAAGTGGTCAGCTTGAAAAATATTGAGCTGCCACCCACTACCTACCCAGCTTTGAATAATGTTGATACATTTTCATCTGACAATTGAAATGTCATTAATAATTAAATTCATGTTTGTCACTCGAAGTTTAATTGGAAATGGAAATTGTCAACACAATTTAATGGTAGCACGAGCATTGTTCTGGAGCTGGGTTCCGACATTTGTTTGGCAATGTTTTTGCTGCAAATACATTACGTGCTATGGATTTCAAACTTTTTTAGAGAAACATGTATGAACTACAGAAATATATTCTGGTCAATGTATATAAAAAGAAGTGTTTTGTTTACAGAAAAATGGGATAGTGTAAAGTACGAAACTATTTTTGACACTAGTACTATATATTTTTAGTTCAGTGTTGCTAACACGTATGGTGCCACCCAAAGTTAATAGTTAGATTCACTTTGGTGTCCAGATCGGTTCCAGAGAGTTGCCTAAAACTGGCAAAGGGGAAAAGTCACTAAATTGTTAAACGGAAAGTTGCTAGATATCGCTAAATTGCTATATGTGAAAACTAATATGAAAATATAGTATATCCCTAAAAATTGTAAAAAAAAAAATGTAGCTAGCTTTTTTTATTTTAATGAAATAAGTAAATGCTAATTAAAGGTTAAAAATTGAAAAATCACTCAATTTTACCACTGATCATGTAGCCATTAAATCCCAATTCCTCCATCTTTCGACGTTTCGCCTCCCTTCCAGTGGCTCTTTTTTTTTTTATCAAAAAGAAAGAAAAATGTAGCTAGATTTGGTGACCAATTTGGCAACACTTCTTGGAGTACAATATGAAAGCTGCATGGTTGTGGGGACATGTCATCAGACGGCACACCATGTGGGTTTGTTTCCATAGCAACGATTAAGGAATGACGTCTACTGCGCACAGAAAATCAATAGATATTATTTTCTTCTATCAAAAGCTGCAATTCTTTACACAACCGGTTCGAGCGAATGAAAATGGACATTTTCAACCAAACAGGATTACTTCCTTTCATCTGATTAAGTAAGACATAATACTCGATCCGTTTTAATTTTGGTTTTAAAATATAAGACATTTTCACACCTATACCACATGACACTTAAACTGCCTGCATGCGCGTGAAAACATTTAAGAACAAAAATGTAAAGGGGGGGTAATTGAGAATATGCGTCGTCTCTTCCGTTTCTTAATTCTAAGAAATGGTCATGTATTTGATTTCATTTTTTAATATATTTGAAAATACTTTAATCCACACCGTACATTTGTATGTATTTTGTGAATTATCTGAAAATGTTGAGATTTATCATACATATGTGGTGGCATAAACCAATCAATGGTTAACTCATCTTCTTCGTTCCTGTTTTATTCGAAGACATAAAATTTATTTTTATAAAATAATAGAATTTTTAATAGGAAGGAATATATTTTAACTTTTCATAGTAGGTTATGCCATTGATACTTAAAATCAATTTTTTGTCTAAAGGTCAAAGGTTGACGTAGAAACAAGTGAACAACTATAGAACGCACCTTTCAGTGACAGCTGTGTCACATACTGATATCAAATGTTGCTAAGACTTAGAAACGCATATTCCGACGGACGTTTTTAAAATTACATAGTTTTTAATCAATAGGTAAATAGAATACTATTTTAAGCCGGGTGTTGTTTTGTTTTGCTATGTATACATTTTCTAGTGATGAAGATAAATCATTAGGTTCAGTGAAATGATCAATAAAGGAAATCAATAAATATTTTGAATCGTTTTTCTAAATTGGTTTGTTGTAATTCAGAGATTTAACTCGGATTTTAAATATGATTTATACAGGATGATTCAAATGACTATTCCTTAGGTAGGTGATAAATGAGATGTAATGAAATGTCTTCTATTAATAATAACGTATAGTACCATAAAGTGTTATCCGGTTATTGTGATCACGGATAATGTTATCGATTGGGAGTTGTTTTAATTAACAGTTTGATTAGTTGACATTTGGATATGGTCAATCTTAATCATTAAGGATGGATAGGTCAAACTATCTTGACTATAATCGGAATAATTGACAAATTCAATTGACGAATAATTGACAAATAGGCTACATTTTCATTCGAAACTGCTAATTACAATTTTAACAATACAAATAATACAATTTTGTATACAATCGGCTATTGCTATCATGATCATCAAGTCCCAAGACACTGATTAATGCATTTTTATCCATCGTTATCAGCCGGTTATTGTTATCAAAAGGTACTAGTTGCAAAATAATCACAATAACCGGATTCCACTTTAACAATAAGCATTTCATGAACAATATGTATGTGCAGTGTTATAACTTAAATCATTTGTTTGAAAACATAGGCCCCGCGGTGGCCTAGTGGTTAGGGTATCCACCTCCGGTACTTTAGATGGTGAGTTCGCCTCCCACTCGTGCCGTGTGGGTTCAGTTTAGGGTCTGACACCGCGGGGGCAGGTTTTCTCGGGG
>JAQIWH010005310.1:0-14905 GCA_034695005.1 Cryptops parisi | reverse complement strand
TATCGGAGCACATATTAAAATCTTCTTGTGAGTCACTTAACCAGGTTTCTGTAATAAAAACGATGTGTGGTTGGTTCGAAAAAAATTTCGCTCGTCAACGGAATGTAAAATAAGGTACTTTTTTAAAAGACCGATTAAATCACGTGGACAATGAAAATGGTATCGTTGGTGGCGAAAGTTGTCTTGAGCGCGTTTCGTAAGTGTACCTGTACACTTGCGCGGCGTGGTGTGGTGCTTTTGTCTTATCGAGATGCTAATAAACCAATCCATAAAATAATAATAATGATAATAATAATAATGAAATGTAGAATAAATAGGCCACGTCGGACAGCAGATACATACTCCAAAAGAATGCAAACCAATTCCATCATCGTCATGTTAAAAATGTCACATTAAATGCAAAATTGGTCGAACGCTATTTATTGCCTTTTCGTGAGACAGAACCACTCGAGGAGAAGCTCATTCGACTAAAGTGGACATCGTTTGAGGTGGGTGAGGATGGCCTCTTCTTTATATTTTCGATAGCGATTGTCGCCTATGCATTCCTTGAAGTGCACGTAGTAATCCAACGCTTCGCACGGGATGTCACCTCGTCTCAGTTTTCTGCGAGCCAGCCAACCAAAACCATGTCAACATCAAAAAAACCTTTTATCACAAGTTTGTATAACGCCCTATCGAATGGGTTATCCTATCCCCCTACTGAACGAGAATTCTGTCCAACGAGAAGAGATACAAATGGGGCAACGAGTGAGTTTGCAAAGGTTAATTACGTGCACGCGTCTTCGTTGAGGACAGCCATGTCGTCATCGACGAACGCCTTTTTCCAGCAATGATTAGCGTCTTTGTACTCGACTTTGTAATCGAAGCCTTTGTCCGTGAAACATTCTTTGGATTTCGCCTCCGGATTGTCAATCTCGTCCGCCGCGAGCGACGACACTAGAGCGGTGGAGATATAAGGCGCTTTCTTTACGGTCTAGAAAAAATAGTGGGATAAAAAAATAGCACTTGCTTCCCACCTGAGAAGGTGAGCAGGATGGTCAAGTAGACGAAGAAAGCCATCTCGCGACGATAGCGATCGTTTTGCAGCCTTTGCAGCCTCTGTTGCTAGTCACCTCGTTGTGTAGTATGGTGCTTGCACTTCACTCGACTCGGTTTCTTTGTTAATCACGTACTGGATCGCATTTCCACGGCCTCCCGTTACGCCATTATTCGGTAGCATCCTCGTGCGAACGAGCGTCTTAGTTTTCCACTTCTCCGATTGCTAATCAAGAAACTACATTTTTTCTGTATTTTCAAGTCGTAAAAAAACCAACCAAGCCCAATAGAACGGATGAATGGAATTTTCCAATTTGGCTCTCTCCCTTTTAAGATAGGCCACGTCAAACAACTTCCCGTGACGAGTCAAATGACTCGCTCCAAAATCGTATGTGTCGACATGGTAATTCTACACATTTTTTATACGTAAATGATAAATTACGCCTAAGTCGAACGTTGAAGGAACAACCAGTAAATTGGTCATGCTAGGTTTTATTAGATTCCTGTTTTCTACTTGTCATTTCGTCATTCCCGCGAGTCGACATAGTCGTTTTCCTTCTTGGACGACCACTTTTCTCAGCTCCTTAAAGTTGGACCGACCGATGCATTGACGCACGTGACGATAATACGCCAACTCTTCGCACGGAAGAACGTCTTGCTGGAAATCTCTGCAAAGGGTTCCAAAACGAAACTTGATAAAACGAGACCTCGTCGTCTTCGTGCCAGCTAACTTAAAGCGAAAACAGTGGATCAAGTACTTGCACGCTTTCTGGACGTATTTGGTGTTGGCCTCGTCCACCAAAGGTCCGACGCAGTCCTCGACTTTGTCCAATTCCACGTCGTACGACTTGCTCATGCGAGCGAAACACCCCGCGATGTCGCGCATCTTTCGAGTTTGGGTTTTCATGACTTGGTTGACGATATAACCACCGCCGGCCAACAGAACGCCATTCGTTGCCAACCCCGTCACCACTATTAATAGCAACACACACACATGACACGTACCACCGCCGCTGCCACGACCATCGTCGTCTGTCTCCACTCATCCACTTACCCAGGACGAGAACATTCATCTCGGTGTCGAAAGCCTACGAAACGACCAACCACGCACGTGAACCTTGGAAAAAGAAACGGGATCCCTCGAGAGAGAGAGGATCACCGTGGCGGTAGTACGTGCTATTCGATCCTCCCACTGCCTCTTCCAATTCCATTCTCCTTCGAACGAACGAACGAACGAACATAAAGGCTTTCAGGTTTTAAACTCGCCACATCGGAATCGACCTTACCAACTAGTGTTAAACGTCATGGATCGGTCCTACAATGACCCTTGTAGGATTTTTGTCAAATTTTACTAAACAACCTGTTTCCCTCGAGATCCATAGGCTAACGATCGAAATGCTTTCCACGTTTAGCCGCTGACAGGGGTGACTCGTAAAATAATAATTACATCGGATATCTCAACTATTGAACAGTGGTGCCAAATGCATTCTCAAAACCAATATTCTCCCTGTCTTTAACCCGGCCTCCATGAACGTTTTAGGTTGCTGGTTTGATTCCTCATTTTCATTTCATATTAAAAAACTTGTTCTTGAAACTCGATAAACATGTCTATATAGCCAAACGCCTAAACATCTTACCTCAAAGGTCATATCATACCTATTTTACAATATGCTATGGGCAGATTCACCCCGTTATCGTATCAGCCGTCTTGAACGAGCTTTTAATCGTATCATCAGAACAGAACCCTATTCAACCTTGGTATTTATGAACACACACTATACTGGCAATCACAAAAATGTATTGGTTTGGCCGGGGTTTCTACCAACACTATACATATTTTAAATAACTAGTTTACCAACAGAAAGTTTCCAATTCGAGATGACCCAGATGCTACAGTAGATTCGTCTACAGTAGGTGTAGTACAGGGTTCCCTTAATGCAACACTGTTTCACAATATAGTTTCCAACTCTATACATGATTTGCCTATTCCTACATAGATGACAACATCCTTGTTGACGTCTATCCCAAATTTGAACATCACATTTGTCGTTTTTATATCCAAAATGACTTGGCAATTCTTAGTTCCTGGAGTAATTCACATGGCCTTTTTATGAATCAACACAAGAACAAACTTTTTAACCTTGTCCAATCCTTCCAATGATACCAAGGAACATGTTGGAATTTTGGGCCTTTGGCTCGGACCTTTTCATCTTGAAAAACTTAATCTTAAAATAGATACGTAGGCAGGCAGCTGTATCTGACTAAGAGAATTAAAAATCCTTATCCTATAAAGAAAAGATGCACTATCTTAAATCTAAACTAGCTTCTCTTTTTACATATTGTGCAGCGATTTGGAGTGGCACTCCGCAATTGAGAACTAATCGTTTGCAGGTCTCTTTTAATCGCCATGTGAGGCTTTTCCGCTACCACTCTATTTCAAACTTTCTTAAAGTTAGAAAAATGTTATCTATAAAAAAAAATGATAGTATATTCTCGCCTGTGCTGAATTGCTAATAGTTTTCGACATTTACAGCATCCATTATTTTTTCTAAACGATCATAATGCATAATGCTCCTAGATTCGTCAATAGGAAAAGATACCCTTTCGATGCCTACGACTCCTGGAATCAGCTTCCTACACGTATCCGGAAATTGGCAGCTATCCCTCACGCCCACGCCCCAACAGCTTTAGCAACTTTTGACCGTTTACTTTTTGTACACCTTAACCATGTATAATAAATTTCTCATTACTGTATTCTTTTTGTTCTAAGGTTGACCCACCCGGGCCGTGAAAGAAATAAAAAATAAAATAAAATATTGTTAGTGCCTTTTATATGCCTGCCTGCATTTTAAGTTGTAGACATTTTGAAAAAAAATTATTCACCCATGTTTTGTTTACTTGGTTTTATCTGTGTGTCTATTTTCTTTTGTATTTGTTTACTCACCTGAGTGTTTGATTATAAAATAAATGAATAAAAAAAACTAACATGACATTTTTCTTCATTTTCATTATTTGTCTGCTTCAACTTTTGTTCATTTAAAACGACTGATCAGTTTGCCCAGTTCCTCTATTTAACTACTAGATAGTAAAGGCATTTTCAAAAAAACTGTACACACTAAAAATAGTGTAGACACGATTGATTATAGCCAAGCTTGATGGCAGCCATTGAACAATGCAAACTTAAACAAATTTGACAAATTATTATATTTATTTTATTTATTTTTATTATACCATCCCGTTGGGACAAATTGAACAGACATCAAACAATTTTAAGAACAATGCAAAATATGTTGAAATAATTTTTTTTTTTAAAATGAATACATAACCTCATACACCTGGAGGCTGTACAAGTGAATGTAAGTTTTCTCAAATAGGAAAGCAATGCAACATGAAAATGGAAAACGATGATATCTGTAAATTGAAAGGGACGATGGGATAGAAAGAGTGTATACTATCTATAAGCATCTTATGGATAGATACACAGAAAGAGTGTATCTATATACTTATGTAAGATATGTATAATGTGTATATTTATATATTTTTTTTTTTTAACAGACAGCAAACCATGAAGGTTCGATGGTTACAAAAACAGGAAACACACAAAGTAAAACAATATATTATTTATTATATAAAATTAAGCATATATTATTATAGTGTACAATATATAGATCAATTTCAAGGTAGGCTACTTGACTCTTTTTTAGGTGCTTCTAATGTATAAGAAGTTCTTACAATTAATAAAAAGATTTCATCACTAAATAATATAAATACACAAAATCACGAAACATCTGCCACAATACTGTACATGGAGATAGGGTTATGAAATTCAGTAGTAGGTAAGTTACATTGGCACAAGGCGCAAAAAGTCCACGATCCGGCTCTGTCTCACGATTCTATTACTCACTCACTCACTTAGTAGTCGTGACGTCAGTCGTCTCGTCACCCAACAATACAAGATTATTCCTAATAAATAAAATAACCACAAGATTCCTTCCCATACAACACTTTCCTTCAACGGAACAACTCCCCATGGCATGTCATTCTAACCACTGCCTGAAAAGCTGTCATCTTTTTAAATATGTTGTAACAATTGTTAATCTATTTCCTTTATGGCTCAGTCATTGTCGTCCCTTTTGGGATGTATTGACAATAAAACGCTAAGTGATGGGCATGATATTTTACATTATATTTATTTATTTATTCCATGTTTGTGCTTGTCAACTTGGTTTTGTGCGGCTGAATAAAAGCTATTATTTATTTTAATAAGGGACGTTTCGTTTCTGATTCAGAGTGTTCCGAAAATAGTTTTAAAGATACACAATTCCGTTAATTCCACTTTTGCAACAATAATGGTTTGGTTTGGTTTTTTGCTCTTGTCACTCTCGATTCATCATCGAAAAGATGATTGTGCACATTTTAATAGGTTAACGACTCCTTTTTAGAATGGCTCCTTTCAAATTGGTTGGCGGCTCGGGTTTCTCAGCCTCAGCCTAGCAACGAACGAGTAGGTGTCATAAACTGGCTGACGCTTAGCCCGGCCCGGCGCACCGTTCCAATTAAATGACGTTTATATATCACTTCCTGTTGACCTTTGCATATCCTCAATGTCATCATCGACTGAAGGTTAAAAAAGAACGAAACGAAATAAAAAGCGGAAAATGGTTGGGTCGGTCGAACGTGCGATGCGATGCCTGCGATTGGCCGCGTGTTGAATGAATTTCCCTCGCAGCGGCAATTGACGACCTGATTTCGAAGAACGAGGAGCGAGAAAACAGTGGCCCACTTCGTCGCGGATGGTCACCTCTCCCCGCGAAACAAACGAACACAGTTGCGCGTTGGTTTATTTCTGACGGCGAGCTTCCCTGACAAGTTGTTATCCTCCTCGAACCAACGCGAGTGGACACGGGTGAGCGACAACAGAAATGGACATTTCTTCAGCTAACCATGGCTGATTCCCATCTTTTCAACAGGGAAAAAGAGCTACACTGAATTGGAACATTAGTGCCACCGCTACTGGGACGACTTCCCATGGACATCGTCTTCGTTCGAATCTGGAAGGTCACGACACTTTTCGGTAACAACATCCTCCGCTTTATTTAAGATGACCTCAAGATGTCCCGTTTTTCCGGGACAGTACCTCTGCGCTGAATTCATTGGAGACGGTTTAGGGGCATACGTTTGTCCCGAACACGTCCGAATCGTTCTTGTCGGACGACACTTTTGCTAAAATGTTTAGGACAATAACGTCGCCAAACTATACATTTCAAAAATGGTATAGAGTAAAATCAATAGTTTCGCTTTCAGTTTTTACTCAATACTCTCCTCAGGGTCGGAAAAGGGAATCTTAGCCTTAGCTTTATCAAGTCCATCAAACTCTCCACGCGCTGTTTCAACGATGAAAGGTTCGCTATTTTCCTATCTCGATAGCTGTCTGTAGTGTCCCATTGGGAATTTCGATCAAAACGCCAATTTTACCACCTCGAGGGGCGCATTTTGGTTTCGATTCCGTTGAACGCGTTTTTTATTTGCCCAACCGCGTGCCGAGGAGAACGTGAACAAGGAGTCCAATTAGGAGAATCGTGGGGGCACGCAGACGCAACAGTGGATGAGAACGCTGATTTGTTTGTTTGTTTGTTTGTTTGTTTTAATTTCGTCTCATAGAGACATTAACAACTTGATACGATGGAAAACCATAACCATTGTGTTATTATATATATAAGAGATGGTTCACTCAATAAATGTTAGCGCAAAAAAGAGTGGTGGCGGTCAAGAAAAGACGCCTTTTCCATATCACGTGACGATGTTGACGACACTTTCGAACCCGTTATAACAAAACACAAACTAACAACAAAAAACAAAACAAATTGCCATCATCGAAAAAGTGGTTTCGAGACCCGGAACGATGACCCCGAAGAGTTAAAAAATCCCATCGAATCGAGTGACGTAAAAAAAGTCGTCAATCGTTTAACGTTGATGATTATCACTACGGCAAAATGGGACAACGATCGTAGGCGAACTTTTTTCATTGTAAACATGAGGATGTCGTTGGTTCGACAGATTTTCTTCGACATTCATCAAATCGTTTTAGATTACAATAGGCAAAGTAAAAATGTTCTTTGTTACGAACAAAACCCCTTGCATTATGAATCTTATCTCGACAGCGATCGTGACCACGATGGTGCGATGTCAACCCGTGACCCCGAGTGGATCGTTGGAAGAATTCCGTCATTGCCTCGACAAATTCCACTACGTCGAAAACATGACCGCTTACTCGCAGTGCATTCAACGCGTGTCGGATCGAATGGAAAAATTATGCAGGTGACATCATCCTTCACGCTCGGCTCGCGAGCGAGTCGGATTAGACGACCACCGACAGTTGCTTATTTTTGTCGGTCACTCATTTCAGGCGTTTGACGTCCGACCACGACGAAGGTGCTTTCTGTTTCGACCAAAGTGTACGAACCACGTTTCCGTCCATTTGCGTCAGCACCGAGTCGGGGAAAAAGGCCTTGCAACAACTGCGAACCAAATTCCTGCTCATGCAGCTCGACTACTGCGTCAACACGTACCCCCTGAGCAACAAGCGTCTCGTTAAACTCCTTCTGCAATTGCAAGGGTACACCTTTCCTATGACATCCTCCACCACGCGGACTCGATGACTAAATCCCAACCCGTTTTTAATGCTCTTCATCACTAGTCGTTTACTTTGCATTTTAATCGTACCATTTTTATTATTTATCATATTAACTTTTCTAAAAATGTTACATTACTACACTCGAATACATACATACAGTAGTTTATTTTTATTTTATTTAAAAACAAAACAACTGACAACTCTAACAAACGAAATGTTTCTTTCCATTGTAAAACATACAAAAATAATTACCACGAAATCACGAAAGTAAATTCGATTATGTCAATCTTTGTTGATCGGTATTTATGTTGTTTAAGAGTTTTTGGTAGTTAATTTTTTTTTTCACTGGTTTTGTCAATTATTATTGAATTTTAAAAAGGGTACAAATAAGGACTGTTGAAGTTATTAAGATAATGACTATTTGGCCCGATTTAACCGATTTGACATTGTTTAACAAAAAAAGATTTTCATACAAAACAGTACTGTACGTATATGTGTTTTATTTTTAAGTTTTCTTTTCTATTACGCTTTATTTGTAATAATATTTGGTTCATTGGACTGGATAAATAAATAAATAAAAAAAGTAATAAAATACCAAAATTTGATCCTATTGAGTTTCTCTCTCCCACACTTTGTTATTGCCAATTTTACCAAGTTGTTCGTTATACAATCAACTAAAACCCTATTCAAGTCCTCACCCAGCATTTTATTTACTCTTGATAACATTATCACTATGGGCACTCAATTTGGCAGACTTGAGTCTTGGCAGGATTTCGGTGTTTTCCAAAGATTACACGCTATACTAAAGACAGCAGATCAAATGTTCAACCAAGTGATTTCAAGTCTCTAAGTGCTCACCCTTTTAACAGTTTCAAATTTGAATTTCCATGGTGTGGATTGGCAAGCACATGATCTTTGTGTCTGTCATAATCTTTCATGTGGACATTGTTTATTTTGTTTCATTTGGACAGCGTTTAAAGACAAACCGGAAATGTCACCACAAATCATGGTGAACTACTAACTTCACCAAGCTAAAACATGTACTTTTATCAAACATTATTCCCCACTACTGTGATAATTGTTGGGAACTGGGTTCTATTAAAAAAAGGTTATCAAAGACAGTATGGAGAAGAACGTAACTTCCTGTGGAACTATCTAAAGCAGAAATGAGCCTAGCAAGACTTGACTTGACTTGAACAGCCGTAGGGTTATTTGCTATGACCCATCGTCATTAAAAGTTCCCCCATATTAATTTCAAGACCTTTCTTCCTTAAGTTGAGCTATTCAATCTACTACTGATGTCGCTACAGATCAATACAAAACCAAAAAGTCTCAATTCCATTGTTGTATCCAAATCCAAACTCAAATTAAGTTTTTCTGACTTCTTCTTCAGCTTATTTTCAAAACTTGTGCTTATCCCTTTTAAGTTTAAACAAGCCCTAATACAAAAGTGGACACATCATTTCCGTTCATTTTGTTCTCGGACTCTCGCTAACAATTCCTCTCACCCACTTACATTTATACTTGGTTGATAACTACAATCCTAATCATTTTGACGTATCATTTTGACAAAGACTTTCGACTGTTATTCAAGCCTGTATCTCTGTGGGGGTTTCTTCTTCAGTTGTCAAAATCCTTAACTCAATACATGGAACCAACTTCCTTTCCCTAGACGTAAACTCAGTCAATGCATCATGTCAACAGACATCATGCAAATCTATTTAAGATGTGTTTAAAAAAACACATACTTTTCCAATAAACTCTTGTTCATTTCATTATTTGGATTTATTTAACCATGAAAATAGTTTTATTGTACTGTTAGTATGTTTTTGTTTACTTACATTCCTTGTCTTTCAATTCCGTTTGTTTGTGTGTGTGTATGTATATATACATCAGTTGTATGATCCCAATGGGAAGGGGTATTAATTCAAAATAAAATTTTAAAAATAACTGCTATTTTTATGAAACAACTTTTGTCATCCGGGATAGACCCTGTCTGGAAATGGTGTAATTCAAGGTGCAACTTTATTTTACAATTTGATAGACGACCTTCCACTTAGTGGGAAACTCTATACTTACGTGGATGATGGATAACATTTTAATTTAAATTCTCAAAGTTTGAAAAGATTTGGATTTAATTTCTGAATGATCAAAAAAAACATGAAAACCACACCCACCCCATCATCATGAATCATGTCCCATTAAGATCCTAGCTGTACGGTTCAATCAGGGACTTGGTTTCTCCGTTCTATGGCTAAATCACAAAACGTAGGCCTACTGTATTAAAAAAAACTTAAAACTGGAATTAATTCACGGTACAGTATCACCTTTTGGGGCGATGTGCCTCTCCTTCATTCCTACTCTTCTATTTCTAATTTCCTACGCACAGACAGATGATTCAGAATTTTGGAATGGAACTAACTCTCTACCGATTTACTCCCTTACGCCGGCCACTTTAATACTTGTCAACCGGAAAAAAATAACAAACAAGTTTAACATTCTACTTTTTAAACATACTGATTAGTACTCATTATGTTACAGTATTTGTATCGATTCTATTGGATTGTTTTGCGAAATAAATAGAGATTAGTCGATGTTGTCTGGTTGAATCGTAAATATACCATCAAATAAGGTGACATTCCTTCCAAATTTTCATTCAACAGGTAGGTTCCCGTTCAACGTTAATACAAACATGGAATGTCTACTACCTACTAGCCTACCCACTTCAGTTAGGAAAATTGCCTTCATTTTAAAAACAAAGTTTTTTAATCATGTATTACAAGATTTAATTCACAAATGAATTTTTGTTTATACTAACTAAACAATTTCTACGAGATGTGAATCTTGAAAATAAAATTGTTCAGTTCGGTTCGGTAACGACGACATTTAAAAATTGCAGACAACGTTAACACGGCTCGATAGAAAGGCGACCTTATCAGCACCGATAAAAAGAACGAGTTGGTCGAACTAAACAACGGTTTCGCTACCAAAACTAGTTGTCACGTTCGAAATTGACGCGACTACTACGAAAACTATTCACGAGATCACATCGCCATTGTTTAGAAAAAGCGATAAAAACAATTGGAAAGGGTTATCAAAGCGCACACGACGAGCGCTCGAGCGACGGTGGCGACGCCTTGGCACGGGGTCGACTCAACCATGGTGTCGTAATAGCCCGAGAGAAAATCAGCGGATGAGGTCGTACATGGCCCATTGCGGAAGGTTTCTTTCAAACACAACGTCCCTTGAGGTTGGCGGTACCTAAACGAGGACAACGCGTGACTTGGACAAAAACCGACAAACCCGTCACCGAGAGAAATGGCAGGCAGGCAGAAGCAACTCACGTGCAAAAATTGTCGTCGTAAGCTTCGTACATGGTCAACAGCGGGTGTTGTTCGATGCAGCTTTTTTGTTTCTGCAGCGTCGTCGCCAGACAACGAATGCCGTCGCTTTGGTGGAATTCTAAACACGAGAGAGACAACAAGTCAAAGCACCAACTCAACTCGGATTCTCGTGTCCAACGACAACTTGCCTACGAGTCGCTTCGCTGAATTTTGGCATAAATAGAGAACGGCGTTTCTGTTGGCTCTTTTCAAAATGTCTAACAAAGTACGTTGATCGTTGTTCACGCAAAAACTAAGTCTCTGTTCCAGTTCCCGCTGACAGCTGTCGATCATCGAGTTGACACGGGTGCTGAAAAAAAGGACGCAAGTGTCCCATAGATAGATAGCCACCACCACGACCACGACCAACAAAAACCCTGCACTACTTACTCGCACAGCCCCTGCAAAAGGGAAGCCAGACTGTCACCGGGTGAATTGTAAGGCAGGAGCTGGTCCATGACGCCATTCAAGCACTGGTCATACCTCATGAGCGATGGGTACAAAACGGTAGTGGAACAACCCCCCGGTATTGTTTCTACCAAAATACGACAAGAACGAATCCATTAAAAAGCAAATTGATGTCCGTCAAAGAATTTATTTTCGGATTAAAATCCATTTCCAGGAACTTGGGTTTGTAATAATACGTCTTTAGGTGGATGGCGACATGGTCATCTTTCTTAATGAAATTCATCATTTCCTGTTTAGTTCCTCCTACAAGGTCGTTGGACAAGTTTCTTCACACTTTACCACATTTTCTATTTAATTCAGCTCGATCGTTTTATTTATTTATTTGGACATCATTTCTCTTTCTTTTCAGAACGGGAACGAGCGCACGATGATGCAATTCTATTCAATAGCTCGGTGTCGCCTCATTTCTGGTATCCTACAGCCAGGCCAGGAAAGGCTTTGTGTATCCCATCCTCCAACCCAAACATCCACTTCGCTAATACAACATTTCGCAAACAGTTGATAAATAAATAGGCGCCCCCCTGAGATAGATAGCGCGCTTAAAGCAAACATGGCACTTTGATTTCGAATCGATGATAGTCCAAATCCAAACCAAACGATTCTTCCAGTAGGATTAACTCAAAGATTGAAATCTGAATTTTCTTGAACCAGTAGGTAACGATAGTTATTTGTTCGCCATAAAAATGAGCGTTGGTTGAGGATATTCCAACTCGGGGAGGACACTAAACTGGTCGTCGGGAACCTATTTCGTTCGACCAAAGGGTTCAGAAAAGTGATACCAATTTTAACATTTAAAAAATGTGTTAAGGGGTCTGATCGAAACAGTCAATAAGGGTAGCGGACCGTGACACACGTTTCAAAAAATAGATCCATTGAGTAAATGAACTAGTGAAGAGGTGCTGTCACACCGTTCAACTTACGTGTCGTTCCTTCGTCGTAACATTGAAACATCATCAAGAGCGAAATAAACACCTTTCCACAAACGTTGGGCATCGTGCAACGTAGAGACAGCGGACGAGTGGTCGTTCGTTCGTTCGTTCGTTCACTTTTCGCACCAATGACTCGATGTCATGCCTATTTCGTATCCGGATCTGAGTTTACCTTTGCCCACAAAGTCACACAAAACAGCTCGACATACTCGTCGTCGCAACTCCACCTATTCCAGAGTCTCGAGTTCGTTGCTGGGAAACTCGGCAAGTGACCGTCGATCCGAGTGAGTGCTACTAACGAGTCAGTCGTCAAGAGTAGTCGCCACTGCACTGAGCTATCCACGATGCGATGCGATGCGATGACTATCTACCTACGCACTTGAACGTCCGGTGCAAACGCTTTCGAGTGTGTCGCGTGCTTTCTCTTTTCGTCTCATCCTTTTCAAAACAAAACTCCGACTCCCCCACTGACCCGCTTTTCTTATTCCTCATCCGCAGTATCACACCGATCCGAGTACAGTAACGAACGAAAACGGTTTTGAATTTTCCAACTCATTTACTTGACGGAAATGATTCACCGCTAAAACTAGCGTTGCTGCTCTGCTGGCTGCAACATCTTTTATTGTAGTACCGTACCTACTACAATCCTCTATGTAAAGCCCAATTCCAATACCATCAACTTTCGCTTATTTGGTTTTCCCACCCTCTATCTATACAACTGAGTTGGCACACATCCGCATGAAATCTTATCGAAACGTCGTCGTCATAAGAAAGAATACCAAATTATCAGGTTGACTAATTCGACACAACCCGTCCGTTCGGTTCGAATTCTCCTATAGAATTGAGTAGCCTTTAACAACCAACCCAATCAGACCGTACGGAGTAGACAGACGCACGTACAATTGAAGCAAATACGAAAACCGGCTTGAAAGGTAGTCAATACAGCTGGTTTAGTTGATCAACATCGAACAGAAACAAACGCCTGTGTGTGTGTGTGTGTGTGTGTGCCGCAAAACGGTGAATAAACGTCATTTATTTAGAAAAGATGCCAATTTATTCGATTACGGTATTATAATAGTATTACGGTATACGACGACGCGTTCCATCGTCCCTCTACCAACAGAATGGTACGACGAGTGCTGTTATAAATACCAATCACTCTCAAAATTAGAAAACTAGTTTTTCTTTAAAAAAATCATGTCGCGTTCCCTAGGGACATTTAAGACTTATACAGAACCATGTAAGGAGTGGCTTCATTTCTTGTTATTAAATAAAACCGTTGAAAGGAACTTTATACCACATTTTTTCACAATCCAGAGAAAAAGGGGGGTAAGGGGAAAACGACAACTCGTTAGGCATCCATCACCGCCTAAATCCAACTCGCTATAACGCTACTTATCATACTACACTTTCGTAAAAAGTTCCGTATTGCTGTAGAGAGAGCACGATACAACAATACAAACCGTTCAAACTTTCCCAAACGCCAAACCAACCACTGCATGTCACTACTGTAATCAAACTAATTCATTCTCATTTGGTAATAACGCCTCAGCACCGACGAACGAAAACTACCTTTAGCATACTTAAATAATCCACGTGGCCTCTATAATACAGACCCGTCCTATTGTTTATTGCAATGACCAAGTCCACTAGGACTCCAACAAGGACAACCCTACATTCATCCTTCCCAAGTGGACACGGTGACTTGGGACGGAGCTTAAACACCCAACAAGAAGAAAAACATGTCCTACCGTTGCTGTCGCCCGGGATCCCGGCGTGCGAGGAGAAATTCCTTGACGAGACGACAGGGTAGCTACCACGAGGAAAAGAGAGTCCAAGTCACACGTGGTACAAAGAATAGTACGTCCACTGAGGTTGATAGATGACAGACACGATTCTATCTGTATCATGACGGACGGGTGACCACGATGGAGAGAGAAACACTAATAAAGAAACAAACGTCAATCACTCACACACGAAACGCATCAATGCGGATAAAACGAGAAAAATAGGCTATTTTGGTGTGCGTGTTAAAACAAACAGTTTTTTTTTAACACTCGTATTAACTCAACTTGCCATATTTAGTTTTTCATTTCGTCCCAAGGATACCTATCTACTACATATACGAAAATTCTAATACCTAAAAAGATCTAAACGTAATTTTTATAGGGAAAATGACTTCCTATGGAAAATAATCGCTTCTTCTACAGACAAGAACAAAAATCATTTAGCTCCCACTAAATATAAGGAATATTTTCAATGGTGTTTTCAATCCAACTAATATTATTCCACCCCCTTACATTAATTAAACTTACCCAACTACATCCTTTACTAATTTAAATACAGCACCCAAATTTATATACTCTATCCCAAATTAGCTGGCACAATTATGAGGAAACTAAATGAATCAGCCAATGGTTGACGAGCGTACCTCTCACACGTTTCAGTTGCTGTGT
>JAQIWH010005309.1:0-14907 GCA_034695005.1 Cryptops parisi | reverse complement strand
TCCACGCACCTGAAAGTGTTGGAGTTTTAATATTTACATCAGGATAAATTTAATTTAATTTTCACGTATGTAACATTTTTGGTTTGTTCCCCGTTTTCACCCCCTCTTAACCGCATTTTCGAAAACATACGCACTGTTGTGCAACCTCGTTGATTATGACTGTCGTGGGACGTTATAAAGAAATAATTCCAGTCGTCAACGATATGTTAAACTTATTGGTTAACATACCTCCCAACCTTGATTTTCATTGCCGTACGAAAGCGCTCGGAAAAGACACGTTTCATCGCCTACAATTGGTATGACTGTGTGGGGTGTTATCGCAGCATTTTCGTTCAAATACTCAACTTGCATTTCGAGGTTTGTTGAGAAAATAAATACATGTCAGTGTAAAATATTTTGAGGAAACGATTACAATCACAATGAGGGTATAAAATAATTTAATTTAAAGAAACTGAAGCGTTGATTTTTTTTTGTAAATTGTAACACCCGTGGTATTTACTTGTTGAAATTGAATTGATTTATTAATGGTGCGAGTACCAGCTATAAAGTACACTTTTTAAAGGGTGCACCCTGTTTCTCTTTATATCACCCCCTTAAACCGGATTTTGGTGAAATAAAAAAACACGTGTTTCTTTATTTTTAAAGAAAATCCCAAATACTAATTTCATGACTTTGGAATGTAGGTATCCTGTTTAAACATTAACCCCCTTTTTATCCCCGTTAACCGAATTTCCGAAAATGGTAAAACAATATGATTCTTTATTTTTACACGAGTATCTAAATATTGATTTTCTCGTGCAAAACAATGCACCTTCGAAATTTCACGTTCTATGTTAAAAGGATTGAGCTGTGCGTTGATGTCAACGTTGTTGAAAAGAGTATAAAGTTTCCTTTTTTATATAGAGATTTTTTTATCATTTGAAGTGTTTGTCAAAGTAGGTTTTTTGTTTTTTTTGTGAAGGCACGTACGTCTTCGAAAGTTTATTGTTGACTCTTCTGCAAAGTGACTTGAAATGGTGCATTTAGGCGTTTCTTGAAAGTATTGTATCGTATTACTATCCACGGTGATGGTAATAACGATTGAACATATAATCTTTTGTTTTCACAAGTTCTTCACTTTGAAGTAAATGGGAACTTCTTGTGTTGACTGAAATCTATAGTGTGTTGGCACCCATTAACCCTTTAATGGTCATAAGAGGATGGTGTTACGAAATGACGAGAGCCATCGAAAACAAGGAAAAGTTGAGTGTTAAATTGCACAGCAAGATGAAATGACGGGAATGCAGAAATAAGTGATTTGTCGATAAAAAAAAATTAGATGATGGTGTTATTTTTCAAAACGACGATAGCATTTGACTGAATTGATCTGTTTTTAGTAGAAGTAATTATTGAATTAACTTTTGAAATCGGAAATTTTCGACATAAAAAAGCTCTTCGATTTGTTTTTAACATTTTACGTGAGATCAAATTTTCTATAAAACAAAGTTTTATGTGAGTTTGTTATACGAAATTCTGCTAGTACATGACACGAGAAATCATATCAGGTGCTTCTGGTGAAGTGGGCTCTTCAATTGGTGTAGGTTTCATGTGAAATTAAGAATTTTATTAGCTTCACTTGTGAGCGAGTACTTAGTTCACTCGCTCGTGTGTGTGAGTGAGTTGTGAGCTTGTGAGTGAGCGAGCTGGGAATTGAACGTACACTGTCATCTACAGGCGTTTTTAAAAAAATATAATGTTATGTTCCAAAAAACGCATAAAACGGGAACCGCGTAAGTCCAGCCCATAAATCAAAAACTGATGAAAACCGAAAGTTCCAATGAAAAAATGATTGTCTATATAAATAAATAAATACATCGATAATTGAAGAAATCAAAAATGGAATTACTCAAAATTCGCATAAATCAAATATCGAATTACACAACGATCACATAAATTTAAATTCGCAATAATAAAAATTCGCACGAACCGAAACTTGCAGAAATCATAAAAAAATCACTCAAAAACACGCATCAATTGAATATCGGATTAACTGAAAAAATATTGCATAAATGTCAATTCGCATAAATCGAGAAACATACCGAATTCAAAAATGGATGTTTTTAAAATTATGTGTGTAGTTAGATACAGTATATCCGTATATGACAGTATATGCTTAAAAATCACTTTTTTAATGTTACTTGTTTATATTATAAACAAATATTAGTTTTAACGAAATTAATTTCGTTATTTGTTTTCTATTTTATCAGGCGATTACCAAATCTACCGAGATGCCAAAACAATCCTCCGCAGCTTGCGTCTTTCAAGCGTAGTGAAACCAGACGATAAAAGAACACACGATGTTCATATTACAGGTTTTTCTTGAAAAAAAACAACATTTTCACGTCTTCACACCGCAAAAAGATGATGGAATGTAACGTTTAATTACACTCGGCGTATTTTGAGAAGTTATGGCGAGAGTACGAAATCAATTCATCGATCTGACTTGTTGGATGCTGTGCTTGAAAGCTGGATGAAGAAAGGTGGCTCTGACAGAAATCTTCTGCTAGTAGCAACAGACTGGCTCTCTTTGGGAAACGCGCATGTCTCTTATTAGGTGTGCGCATGCCCATGTCCAATGTGTGTATAAAACTGGTGGCGCGCTCGGGATAGATTGTGAATCGTGTATTATACGTGGAGCATGAACGTGGAAACCGAGCTCCGATTCAAATTGATGAGCAGACGAAGAAAACGGAAAAGCTCAACTTGAAGAAACTCAACTGTTTTTAAGTCTTCTGCCAAAGGAGGCAATTTTTGTTTTTCGTCGTCGTCATCATCATGCCGCCTCGAGTGGTGCTGGATTATTATTACGATAACACGACATTGTTTATTGGTAATGACTCAAATTTTTCGACGCATTCCTACGAGGAGGACGATGGTTACCAGGACTTTACCCAGCTCGTGTACGTTCGGGCGTTGCTTATAACTCTGCACGTGATTGTGATGATGTTGGCCGTGGGTGGCAACGCTCTGGTGTGTGCCACCGTGTTTCGGAACAAGCAGATGCACACGGTGGTGAATTACTATATTGTGAACTTGAGTGTGTGCGATCTTCTGATCGGGGTCTTTGTGCTGCCTGTTCAACTTCTGGAACTGACAGCGCCTGCGCAGTGGGGTTTGATGAACGATGCCCTTTGCACTGTGACCAGATTCTTGCAGATGGTTGTCGTTTTTTGCAGCGTGTTCACCTTAGTTGCCACTTCCGTTGAAAGGTAAGATCAACTCTTTTGTTACGTTTTTCTTGTATTGCAGTTGGTTTTCTTTGACCAATCACAAAGTACAAAGTACCAATACCAAATACAAAGAACAAACAGGTTGTACATCTAGTAAAGTTGGTATCGAGGATTGAAGTTGGGAAAAGTCTGGTGGTGGTAAGAACCTTTGCATACCGTACTCGAAGAGGCTTTGCATACTCGTTATAAAATTGGTGTCTTTGGTTCCATACAAAAACTTTTTGTTAGCATTTTTGACGCGTTGTTCATGTAAAATTGCATTTACTAGAGGTAAACGGTAAATTATTTTGTCCATTACCGTAATTGCCGTATCACCGGCAATTGCCGGTAAATAGGGAAATTGAATAGAAGTTAGAATAATTCGACTAGTTATTTATTTAAAATCATTTTGTAATGCCGCTACATATATTTTTTATCTATAAATACTTTAAAAGTCACAAATTATCTGGAATTTTGCAGTATCTTTTTCGTCAATGATTTTCTTTTATGTTACGCAACCAGTGCTCGAATGGAAACTCAAATTTAAGGTCATTCATTTATTTTAATATTTATTTTTAGTTATGTAGTGAATTTTTTTAAAAACAAAGTCGTACTATTTGTTTTCTCTAATTTTCTATATTGTAATTCAAAACACACATTTAAACAATCAGTTTACAAGACAAGTTAATTAAAAGAACCAAAACCAAAGTCAATGACAATACAACTGATCCCTATGGAAGTTACATTTTTGTAATTTTTTTTCTTATCCTATTTAATACAGATATTAAGAAATAAAACACCGGTTTCTCAATAAAATTAGACATAATTTTTGTTATTAGTGGACAAAAAATTGAGAGATGAACTGATTTAGTGGAGATAGCAGTTGATGCGTTCTAGTTGATAAAACTTTACAATTCGAGTAGGCCTACTATGAAACTATGCACGAAAAAAACATACCGTATATACTCGTGTCATTTGAGTTTGAAATAAACGCTCAGATAATTTAATAATATGTTTTATCAAAACAGCTTTTGAAATTTGATTAAAAATCTGAGAATTTGCAAGTTTTGCGTCACCTTAAGCTTCGTGATGCTCAAAGGTGTACATAGTACATAAAACCTTTTTGTTCATACAAAAGTACTAATACTTATTTGCTGAAAGCATCTTGGTTACCGGTAAAACCAGTAACTAATATCAATTATACGTGTACTTTTTTTTATTGTATATCAATTAATTCATTGTAAGAAGTTGCTATTAAACACAGGTAGCAATATCGAAGTTAGGGAAAGTCTTAAGAGCCAATAGGCGTTGCAGACCTGCTGTACAATGAGTGACTGGTATCTTGGATTCTATACAATAGACTCAAACTTTATATCAAAGACTTAGACTCAAACTTTATATAGATTGATTGTCAAATACAATTTATGAATTATTATATTGGTATATAATAGCAGTAGTTGTATTTCCGTCATCAATGACGGGAAAGCTTTTTTTTCATTATGGCAGTTTATTGTTTTAACTCATGTTGCCTGGCAACATTTGTCTGTTTTCACTTGTGTTATTTATAGTGAGCTATTTCTTTTATTCCAGTATCTCAGTGATACTGGAATGAAAAAAATGAATGATACTTAAGTTTCTATCCCGTGGATTTGTTTACATTCAGGTTGTTATGGTGAACCTGTGTATTTAAAGTGTAACATGCCACACAATCACTCATACAAAAACAATTATATTGCAGTAGATTTGTCTTGTATTGCAATAAAAATTTTTGGTATCGTATTAAATAATTACCAGTGTCCGTAACGCATTCCCAGAAAGCTTTGCGACGCTCCAGTTAGCATTGCACGAGCCTGCGGCGCATTTGCACTACATGCCGACGATCGCGCATTGCATTGCGGGAGAAACAAAGAGCTATTATAAGCCATGTGGGGTCAACAATAGTAACCCAACTTTTCTCGATGAACGGCGAATTGATTAAACGACGGGTGGCAAGAGAACCCAAAACCTATTGTTTTGACGTTCTGTGCTTTTGCACGGGTAAACGATCTAGTTGTAATTTGAAGTTGATACCAGTTTTTGATCAAAGACTGGTGCTAGAGAGAAAGCCTTCTAACAGAGAACAGTCACTAAAAACGTTGTTTTTTTTTTAAATTTATTTATTTCCACTCAATTAGTTGTACAAATAATAAAGTTTAGGTTATTAATAAGTAATAGAAAACGGAAGCCAAACGGGAGCCCTGTTAAATGGCTTCCAAAACCTATATTTATGTTATAGATATGCCATATGAAAATACTCGTGATGATAACCATAACAGCGCGAGTGTATAAACCTTATTCTTCATTATATTCAAACAACTCTCTTCCCATCAACGCGAATGTGAACATAATTAAAAACTAATAGATCGGTGGCCGGGTTTTACATAAGACTGATTTATTAGCTTTCTATTAAATTTTCTAATATGGACAATAGCTTGTTACCTATCCCAGATTTACTTCAACTCTGGTATTAAATTTTGTGAAGTTTGGTTCAGCCGTTTTCGAGTTATGCGCGCACAAACAGACAAACATGAAACTTTTTTTTTGGTTACAATGATAGAGGGTGTTGGTGAAAAAAATTGGTGGTGAACCGTGTATTGAATTAAGAGCGGTAATATTGTAAGTACCTGGTGTTGCGAATTGCTTTTCATGACTTGAGGACAAAGAACCCAACTTTGGAGCTATAAAGTTATACACGAACCAGTTGCACACAAGGGGTGCTAAAATCATTGGCCTGGTTAACATTTTGACATTTACTATCTACTAAAGGCTAATTGAAAATCCTCGCGTTTGGTGCGTATTGTATATGGTTTGCGTGCTAGCTTTAAAAATAGTATGAACAATGAAAAAAGGGGGGGATCACACCTAATGCTAGACTTTGCACGCCATATATCAATATACTGTATTATATCTTAAGTAATGATGGGAGTTACGCAAAAGACCAGGTTTTTGGTGGTTGTTTGTAACAGGAAAATTCCAAAAAATCTGTCAGGAAATTTAAATTTCAAAATCGAAGTTACGTGAGAACGAACCAACTCAACGTTCGATGTCATCAATTCATCTTTTTCAATGAAACTAGTCGCTAGGTAACGGAGTGATTGATTTATAAGAATGAATAATGATGGACGCGTTATACGAGTACTTTGCTACTGCATCGATGACTACCTCCAAGTCACTTTTATAAATTTTATTTTTTGTGATAATCTTCATTTGTATAATCTTCATATTAGCTTCATTTGTGAGTGAGTTTGTGAGTTGTTAGTTTGTGAGTGAGCGAGCTGGGAATTGGACGTATACTGCCACCTTCAGTCGTCTATGAGAATGTAATGTTTAGTCCAATGTTCCAAAAAACGCATAAAACAAGAACCGCATAAGTTTTTGACATAAATAAAAAATCGCGTAACTCCAATGTGAAAAAAAAATACATATATAAAATAAATAAATTGCAGAAATCAAAAATCAAATTATTCAACGATCGAATAAATTTATATTCGCATAAATTGAAATTTGCATTAATCGAAACGTGCAGAAGTGAAAAATGAAATTACTCGAAACAAGCAAAAAATTGAATATCGAATTACTGAAAGATTGAATAAATTTTAATTCGCATAAATTGAAACATGCAAAAATCAAAAATGAATTCTTGCATTATGAATGTATGTAGTAGCCTACGACGTAAGCAGCATATCTGTATATGACAGTATATGAAGAGTATGCTTAAAAAGCATTTTTAATGTACTTTTTAACTAAGTTATTCTGATCTTAAGTTACGCACAATGTAGTGATATTTTGCATTATCGGTATTGGGTAGCAAATCGTTCGATAAAGGTTGTTTTGTACTACTTGGGCTAATGATTCGGTTGGAAATGGATGATAGTTATGGTCATGAGGTCATTGCGAAATCTATTAAATGGGTTTGAGTTTTATTTGGGAGAAATTGTGTCTTGTAGCATTTACTTTAGATTTCATGGACCCCGTAAAAATGGTTGTTTTTTTTTAGTGTACCCGGTCAAAAGTCTCGTAAAATGTTTTTGATGACAACAGTTCCCAAGTTTTTCACTCATGGACGCGATCGTAAAATGTTCACCCAAACGCTTCTTCAACAGGTCGAGGGTTACGACTTCGGAAAGTGAATTATTAATGTCGAAAGTTATTGACTGTTTAAATCTATTGCTGTGAGGTTGGCAACGTAAAGATGTAAATTATTATGTATTTAAAAACGAAATTAGATTTACCGTTGATGTCAACAAAAGTCTATTATTACAAACCTTTATTTAACTGACTTTTAACTGCTTTAACTTGTTTCAGAAAGTTCCAATTGTTTCAAACCGTAGACGTCATTTTTAACCAGGTTCTGTGTGTCGTAGGGATTTATAATTAATTTTGTGCACAGATTAGTCTCGCGTGACAATATTGAATCTATCAAACTTTGAGGAATCGATGTCGTGTTAATTCGGAGCTGTTGGCACGTGAAAAATAGTAGAGTGTTTCTGATGCTCTGAACCACATGTTTGTTTGCCCATTGCTGTATTCATTCTATCCTATCATATCCTACTAATATATAAATATGAAAGTTCGTCTGTATGTTTGTGACTCCACCACGCAAAAGATACTGATCCGATAAACTTGATTTTTTTTGTCAGCATATTAGGAGTCCCAACTAACACAGTAAGTTAGTTTTATCCAGATTAAATATACGGTTTGATAAGTAATCGCGGATAATCACGATATTCCACTACGCTTTGCGCTGCGGGCAGCCGTGTGGAAAGGTGTGTTGCGCCTGCGCATGACGTGTCGTGGCCTGCGCGCGATGGTTGGAAACAGCATCGGGTGCGCGCGAGAGTTTGCGAAAAAACCCAAGCTTTTTTATTCCTGTTTTAATTGTTTAATTATAAAACGTCCACGAGCGAAGCCGCGGGTACAGCTAGTACTTATACTGTATATTATGCATAATTTACTACATAGTTCACGCTCATTGTTGAGTGTAAATCAGATTCATCCTAACAAACTACGTTTTACTACGTATTAAAGATTGTACCAAAACAAAAACAAGTTTTTTTTTAAATTGCTTGTTTTGTACTTTTTGGATCAGGTGACCGTCCCGCTTGTGGCGTTAGACAGTAGCTCTAATTTGGTACTTGACATGTGTGATCGATCGCTGTATAATCATTGTGGTAAAAATGAATTTTGAAAACTGAAAGGATGAAATTTAGGTTTATGATTACAGGCCATTAGGTTAGGCAAGTCCTTTTTCGACTTGAACGTTTACCCGGCCTTCGGACTTACCTAACCTAGCGATCTATCATAGTTCATCACACATGCCAAATCCCAAATCACAGCTAATGGCAAGTGCCACAAGGGAAAGCTTTAAACTAAAAGTACCATCTATCAATAGCCTACACACATTCATAAGCAAGAAACAACCACACTACTATTATTATTGTTATTTTTTAATAATTTGATTTGGTAATTAAGAAAAGCTCGGTACTTAACTAATTATCTAAATACCCCTCGGAGTCGTGTTTAATTAGTTTCCTGAAAATGTCTGTGGCATCTCGTGTTTAAGATTCTTCTTACCCGCTAGCGTAAAATGAAGACGTATTTCCAATGACAGTTTCTGCAAAATGATAATAAAATGAACATTACAAGAAATGAAATGTTGAGCAACTTTTTATTTTAAAAAGTATAAAAGTGTTCATGGTTAGTGCAATTTGTGTGGGTTTTTTTATTTTTCACTAAATGGATTTCTGTTGCCTCACCATCTAGTGGTTTTAAGTTCATCATCACCGACTGCGTATAAAACCGGAACCGCAGAGGTTTCCATAATTGGAAGCAAAAAGACGTCGTCGTCGTATCTCTTCCCATTTTACAAGTTTGGGCTTCCTGGAAAATCCCACACTGTCTTCATTTTCCTCCTGAGCAAAGACAAAAAAAAGTGTTTTTAATGATCTACTAAACCACTTCTTTTACGACTATCGTAGTCGAGTTTATCCACCAGTGTATGATTTTTTTTTGTGCTGAAACGTGAGAAATTTCAAACACCGACTACAGAATAATCCTATTCTTTAAAAATCGTCAAATTTCAGCAATTTGGCTAAAATGTAATTGTATATTTTTGCATGGCTTAACCATATTAAGGATAATTGGGGAATAGAAAGACGTTTGCACATTAATGCACATGAATGCTTAGTGGTTAATTAGTAGGCGTAGACATCCGTTTAACATCTATTTAACGCACTGTCAAAGACAAGGCTTAGTGGTCTAAATATGAGAGTCAAGTATAATTCGGCAGAATTGTTTGGAAGTAATTTATAACAGGGTGTGATTAAGATTGGATCTTGTGGTTGCTATAATAATAAATCTTGAGGTGTCTAATCTAAGCCAAACCGCTAGTAAGACACGCGAAACATGTATCTAGAGAGAGAGATAGGCTATGCTTGACAAGGAAAGTACAGTGGAACCTCTGTATTCGTCATTAATACGTTCTAGAAAAACTGACGAATACTGAATTTGACGAATATAGAACCGATTGAAGGGCTCCGGAAAATATGATGATGAGTCACATATTTTTTTTTTTCAGAAATGACATTTTTACATCAATACTGTAAAAATGTCTCTCAATACTGTTTCTAGCTAGTTACTTAACTACTTTCGGTTTTATACTTCGTGAATTTGTGAGTGAGTTTGTGGCGAGCTGGGAATATAGTCCAATGTACCGAGAAACGCATAAGCATAAGTCTTTCGCATAAATAAAAAACCGCATAAATCCAATGTACAAAAAAAAATCGTATTTATAAAGGAATAAATGGAAACATTGAAGAGCTTATTTCCAAAACGTCTTATCTCCATTTTAATCATTTTTGAGATAATTGGCTCTGACAACTATCTGTGCATTACTGATTCCAAATATGTTATTTCCTACTGAAAAGCACTCTGAAAAATCAGTTTTGGTAAACTTTGGTTTTAGGTTGGTAGGCGGAGTTTTGGTAAAATATCGTTAACATAAATGAAATATTTTGATGTTGTTTTTACTTAATCTAGTGAGTGCTATGAGTTTAGATACCAGGTTAGGTTAGTTAGAAAATACAACAACATACGGTATTCCATTTATGATTACGATATTTTACCTAAACTTCGCCCAGCAACCTAAAACCAAAGTTTACCCCACTTTTATATGCAAAGTTTATGGTCGAATGGTTTAAAAATCCTGTTTCCTGAAAAATTGTGTATTTAAGACGTTTTGGAAAGAAGCTGTTCAATTGCAGAAATCAAAAATGGAATTACTCAAGCCTTGCATAAATCAAATATCGAATTATTCAACGATCGCATAATGTTTAAATTCGCATATATCGAAATTCGCATAAATCAAAACATGCAACAATCAAAAATGAATTCTTTGCATTTGGTGTGTGTGTGTGTACCTACAGTATATCTGTATATGCCAGTACCGGTATATAAAGAGTATGTTTAAAAAGCATTATCAATGTAGCCAACTTGTTTTTAGAAAATGGCGGCATGATATAGAGAATCAAAATTAAAAATAAATATTAGGCCTAAACAAAAATTAAAAAAGAAAACAGAGCAAATAAAGGAAGACATTATTTGAATGGGTGCTTAATAAATGAGACTTTATAATAATAATATGAGCTCATAAAATATTGAAAAAACCTATAATAATTGAAGGCTTGCCCGGAATAACGTTGTATGTTACAAAAATTCAATATTGAGATTATTATGGAAAACTCAGTCTCATATATGGACCTAGCTAGTGCTGTCAATAAACAAACTCGTACCTAAAACATACATATATCACTTTGAAATTGGGCACCTAATAGGTGACAATCAATGTGTTGCTGAATACTTTTTTTTTGCCATTTACTCAAAACTATGAATTGTTACATGCAACGTTATTCCGGACAAAATTCAATTATGGAATTTTTTTAAAATTTAAAAATGGTTTTCCTGAAGAATTTCAGAAATGTAACTTGTCATTATATTACCCGAAGCTCTTGCAAAATACTTTGTAAATACACCCCAGTTTTGGTTACCCAAGCCTCACTGTTAGCATTCCACGTCATATTTACTTTGCTTTTTAATATTTTATGGTATTGTTCTTGAAAAACTGACTTCTTGATTGTTGACTTTTGGTGACTAGTGAATATTTGAACGAATATCGGAGCATTGTTTTTCGAAAAAATGTGACAAACATTGGATTTGACGAACATAGAGATTCCACTGTAAATAGTTTGAAAAATGTACATATGAAATCAAGTTTTGAAGTGCGTCTAGAATCTAGATTAACAAGAGTGATTAGTTTTCAATTAATTTGATCGTAAAATCGGTTTTGTAGCGTAATGTCGACTTGTACCCATGAGTACAAGTCGACAACCGGAAATCAGTAATCCGATAAAATGAGTGATTATAAAAAATATGAACATAAAAATCCGAAAATGTACTGAATCCGAAAACATAATTTGATATACAGTAACTCGAAAACAAATGTAATCCGAAAAACATCAGTTATTCATAAACATGAATCAATTGCCTGAAAATTTCAATAATTCATAACAAATTCAGTCACGTTTAAACTTGGATACAATGAAGCCAAAAACATAAGTAAACCGAACACAAACACGAAAACACCAATTATCCAATACCATTAGTTATATAAAAACTTCAGTACCGGTAATCCATAAAGAAATTCACAGTCATATATTTAAGCTTTAACTCATGATGATTTAAAACGTGTATTAATGTTATTTTTATTTTTCTTTAAGAAACCAAACCACCAGTAATCCGAACAAAAACTACTTTTACCCAATAAACTGATGTTGTCGACCAGTAATGTCGATTGGTGAATACTCAATACCATTTCATCTATTCTTTATGGTAGCTCGTTTTGTATTGGCTGTATGTGGAACCGATATACAGAAAATATGTACATACATTTTACTTACTAGTAAATAGCCTGTCAAAAATGACGGGAAAGTTGTTTTTCAGTTTTCATTTTGCAATTTATTGTTTTAACTCGTATTACTTGGCAATATTCGATACAGTTAGAGTATCGATTTTGACATTTGCATACACGGTGGCTCTTCCATAGCTGGTGAAGATGAGCGCTTTAGTCATTTATTATTAGAGACAAGGAACATAGCCCGTCAAAAATGACGGGAAAGTTGGTTCTTGTTTTCATTATGAAATTCATTTTCATGTGGCTTCGCAACGTTCGTGACAGTTCTTTTACCTCATATTGCTCCGCAATATTCATTACAGTTAGAGTATTTATTTCGGCATTTTCACACGGTGGCGATGGTGACGAGGGGCGCGCTAGTAAAAAAGCCCTCTTTATGCCCAGGTGTAAAAGAAAGAATCAAGTGACGTTCCTTGTCCAATGGTTGTCCAAGTGATGTTTCTCTTCACCACTTATAGCCATAAGTGGTGAGGAGTAGAAGGAGTAGGAAGTTCGTTTCTTTTTATTAAATAGGATTCTTGCCATAGTTCACTACAGTGGTAAGAAGTGGAAGGTGGTTAATTTTTGAAGACAAGGCTGAAAACCGAGAGGCAGTTGATTTTGTTGCTGTTTCCATGGAGTTATTACAGGTTGGCTCGTGTTCCCAGTCGAGTGTCACTACCATGGAAAAGTTGTTAGACTACATGTGACAACTGCTAAAGTTTGTCGAGGTTTGCACGTCCTCTTTCGAAGCTGTTTGCTTTTCATTAATTGGGGTAGAAGCAAGATGATGATGGCTTGTCTCAAAGGAGAAACGTGATCAACCGTAGCAGTGGTGATTGATTGTGCTTGAAAGAATAGTCTAACCTGATGGAAATTAATCACAAAAGAGAACATAGCAGCCGATAGAATAAAGTTTTCCAGTTGAAAGCGTTCAAATTTGTTGTCAGAGATTGTACATTGTATAAGTATCTATGACAGCGTATGATGATGATGTGTATGTAGTTTGCAAGTTGGATTTTTTTGATCAATATGTGATATTATTATTATTATTATGAAATCTGCGTAGAAGTGTAAGCAAATTCGACGAAACAGACAATTTATTTCTAAAATTTGGTTTAAATTTAGAAACTAACTTTGAGAGAGATACAGGGTGGGAATACAGATGGTACAGTACATAAGAACGGTTCCATGGGAATATTATAAAAGTTATTATAGTGAAAATAATGGCATAATAGCACTTTGATAGAACTTCCCACAATGGTTCATTTAGCAGTGATGGGCAGCAATTAAAGATAATTGAAGGGCCTGGTGTAAAAAAGTGCTAAGTAACATTTTCGTGAAAAATGACTTTGAAGCATTTTCGAATGTATTAATTGAAATTCTACCTTCCTGACGCATAATTTTGAGCCAAACAACAATATTTGCAAAGATATTAGTGCAAGAAGTGCAAAGTGGCCTATAGACCGCAAGGCAAGTTTAGATCTTTAAACGCGTTTTCTTTGAAATTGTAAAAAAATGTTACTGACACCCTTTTACACCGGGCTCTTCGATTCAACTACAACCACTAACTACTACTAAAGAAAATAATTTTAACTACTAGTTAACTATAATTTGGTATACAATTATTTTTCGAACTACTTTGGAGTAGTTTAGTAACTGCAGTACAGTCGAACCTCGTTAAATCGTCCCCCTTATAAACCGCCACCCCCTGCCACGAAAGTGCGCAGAACAAATCTTCCTCCGATACTTTACATGTTAAATCCCCGCGATAAAAACGCCATCTCGCCGTCCGCCAACCGCCACACATTGTAAGCTACAAAAGTACTCTTTGTATGAAAATTCATTCGTTTAAACCGCCAAAATGAAGAAAGGTTCTACGGGGAAGTCAGAAAAATTAAAAAAACAACCTTATGGCAAGTCGGCAATCTATACTAAGAACATTTTTCGAGTCTAGTAAAAAAACTTAGTCGAGATGCCATAGTTGACATTTTGATGATAATCAAAAATTGGAGGGAGGGGGGAGAGGCCGCGATTGGTTTGAAAAATCTTTTCTTGATACTATGTATGCGTTGCAAAGACATTTCTAGCAAGAAAATTTACCTTTATAAGAGCATAAAATTTCAGCTCAGCCTCTCTAAACCGCCGCCCTCACTCACCGCCACACTTTAGTGCAGAGAGTGGCGGTTTAATGAGGTTCAACTGTACTTTTCTCAACTACTTCTCTATTGTGTGGGAACTGTAGTATTAATAACTAACATGACTTTTATGCAGCGCCGGCTCCAGGGCGGTGCAACACGGCATTTTGCACAGGGCGCCGTGTTTTTAGGGGGCGCTGCCCACCACTCGCAAAAAAAAAATATTGAAAAAAAAATTTTCAACAAAAAAAATTTTACAAAAAAATATTTTGAAAGAAAAACAATTTATTTTGAAAGGAAGAAAATAGTGAGGAAAAAAAAAGAAAAATTGATTAGAAGTTAGGGAAGGTGACAATTTTTAAAGTCGAGTTTAATAGAATTACACAAAAGAATGGAATGCAGTTTCAGTCTTCCTCTTTGAATTGTTTTTTTTTTTGTAACTTTTGGGCTGGTTTTGTTGAATTGCTTTTTGATTGATTTCCTGGTATTGGTAATTGGTTTGTACATTTACCATTATATATTTAAACATTTCTGA
>JAQIWH010005308.1:0-14912 GCA_034695005.1 Cryptops parisi | reverse complement strand
TATGCCGACGACTTAGAAATAACGACGACAACGAGTGTAGCGAATTACTCCGTGTAGTAGTAGGTACTGTATGTTATGTGTGAGGGCGCTGCTGGTCTTATACAATTACCTAGGCGGTTGAGTGACTTGTTGGAGTGTTCAGCAATGTCGCCAAGAAATCCGCTTAGCAGTCGAGAAAAAAGTTCCATCTCCCCCTTCTTCAAAGTTTTAAATTATTACCGTTGCTTCCATTTGTGAAAGCAAATAGAAATAAAGTAGTATTTCAGTATATCTCTCCATTATGTCTGACAAAAAAAAGTTTTCAACCTAAGGTTTACATCACGGTACTTTTTTATAGCTTTAAAACAAGGGAGCTGTCAAGTAATAACTGTCATATCAAAATCCACGTTTTCAGTATAACATGGGTGCATTTGGAACTGTAACAGCAAAATGTTTTGAACACAGTAGACGATTATTCTTATTTAAGATACAGTATTATGTGTTGTGCCAAACCAAGTTGTAAATACTGACGTCAATAAAAGACTATTGTAAGCCTCATAAGTACCCTATACTACTAAAAAAGAATATATTCAATATGCGTACAATATTTATATACTGTATGTGTACCGTGTATATTTTGATTTATTTTCAACTACTGAGTATATAAGCGCTATTATAAACAAAAGTACACACATCAAACTGTTCCTCAATACTATTTCTAGCTGGTTACTTCACCACTTCCTAGGATTACCAGAAAGCAGCATCATAAAATAGAGAATCACCTTGTTGCTCAGTAAAGTACTCTATGGAGTTTCTCACTAGAAAGACGATTTTTCTGAACAATTTTAAAACTGTCTTAAAATTATATTGCCAGAAATTTATCAATTGTAGTTTAACTAATTAGCTGATAATAATTCGTGTTATTGTTATAATTTTATTTTATCTTGTTAGTTACTGTTTAAATTCGTGTTGTCATGCCAACAGTGACATACACGTGGATTTAAAATGTTTCAGGTATACAGTATATCTGGTTTATTAAGCCTCCCGACACAAGGAATTTTTTTGGTGTCAAGTATAATAATTTGTAGACAACTGTAACATCAGCTTCTTGATCAACTAATTCAAACTTGTTGGCAAGAAGCTAACGTCACAGTTATCCAAAAATGTCTCCACTTGTCACACAAAAAATTTCGTGTCAAGAAGCCTTTAGTGTTAATAATAATGAGCCAAATTTGCTTATTGATGGCTACAAGGAATATCAAATAATAAATCAGCAATGTTCATCATAATTACGAGTAGGCTTCTATAAATCAACACCAAAAAACGTCATCTAACTAATACCAAAAAATATATTTTTATCTAGTCTACGATTGTTTAATTTCACGTTATTTTTCATTTTGGCTTGACCATTCTGCCACATTCTGTCACCAAAATCTACGCATAATTCATGTATGTGTCTAACCCTAGACGTGTACCTATTCAGTTACTTTTTTTTATCTACCCCCAAACCCAACTATTTTTTTGCTCCTCCCCCAATCTTCGGAGCTCCCTGTTATTAAATCAGGCTCAGACACGCCTTTCTTTCGGTCGGAACATAGGAAAAGCCTTTTCCTCGTTTGGCTTTGCACGGCTCGCTGCTTCTTCTTCCATTCCCCCCTTTTTCTCTCCCCCTTCTCTTTTTCCCCTTTTCCTTTTTTTTTCAGGGTTAAGAATAAAAAAAAAAACAACTAGGAAATGAAGCAAAGGGCGGCCAAAGAAAAAGTCGCCGTTCACTTCTCCATTACAGCTCGTTTCGTACGGACGCCTTCACCGAGTTTGGAAATTTTCCAGGCATGGGGCTGCAAGGAACGATACATGGAAAACGCACAATACCAAAAAGGAAAAAAAAGAAGATAGTGAACGGAAAGGGGTATAAGAGGGGAAAAAAAAGTATACACCTAACACAAGCAGAGTAAACAATACGAAGGAAGAAGAAATTTCTTCCACCTCCGCTGTTTCTCTATATGTTTGGTGTATAACAGGAAAGTTTCCTTCGATGGCGTTTCTTGTTTTCTACGGTAAACGACTTCCCTTTTCCATCTTAAGGCCAAGAGAAAGTAGGGAGAGGGATAAGACTGGAGTAGTAAACGAATTCCAGCAAACACGAATAAAGGAGGGTTAAAAAACGAAGAAAAAAGAGAGGAGAATGAAAAGAAGCAGGAGGCACGGATGATGAACAGAATAAATGGAAAGAACAATGAATGGCTTACAAGCCGCGGAATGCGAAGCAGACAAGCTTTCACTCCTGTTCAGTGGGTTCATCCAAGAACGAGTGAAAAAACAATTCAGACGCCTTTGCTACAAAGACACGGTTATCTAAAAAAAAAAACAACTAATGTTACACCATCCGTTGGTTGTCAATGTGGTAAGTCAAAATTAAGATGCTGGAAATTAAGACTATAAGTCAATACTAATATATACCTTTATACACATTGTATCAAAATCTAATCTTGTTGACCACAAGTCAAAACTTTTGGTGTCCGTCCGTGTATATACGTTACCAGAACTTGTATAACTTAGAATGCCTAGTCTTTTTTGGCAAAGTTTGTAATAACACATTGTATACAGGGTGGTTCGTTTACCCAAATATCCAAATATTAAAAAATGTGAGAAACAAATGTGTCAGACAAACATTGTTTGAATAAGAGGGGCATTTCTCATTGTACTAGCTTCATTGACTTTGAATTAATTTTCAAGAATATCGCATGGTTGCATCGAAACCATGATTTGTAGCTACCAAGTCATATTTATAAAGTTGTAGCTAATGGTCAATTTAGTCAGAATCCAGAATCTTGTCATTTATTACAACAATCCAACTGAAAGAAAAACAAACAACAGGGATTATATAAGGCATGATGATGCTACAACAGCTTCTCTGCAGATCACGGCAGAGCAATTTTAGTTGTAAAGTAACAAACTTTAAATTCGTATTTAAGTTATTAAATTCGTATTTGAATTATTAAATTCGTATTTAAATTAACTATGCAAACAACTAAAATCACTCCACTGCATAGTAACCATAATCTGCAGCGAAGCTCTTTTAGCACCACTGTGCCTTATAAACACAATTGTTTGTTCAATTTTTCTACTAATTGGATTGTAAGTAAATGAAACGACACAGAATTCTTAAATTAAATTGCCCATTGGCTACAATTTTTAAATATGACTTGATAGTTACGACTCATGATTTTTAATGAAAGAATTTTCTTATTTAAAAATCAATAAATCTAGCACAAATGAAAATGCCCTTCATATACAAACAATGTTTGTCTGATACATTTGTCTCATACAGTTTCTGACATTTTCTCTAAAATAAACGTTAAAGTCGAAATTTACGCCTAGCCTTTACCGAGTTTAAATTCTGGCTAATCTCTTGCTCAATAATTATTCCAGTGCTGATTTCGTACATTGCCTGAATCCGACATGGCATTTTGTAGAATGCCTGAATGTTATACATTAACGGTAACATATACACTATACAATTACTGTATCTACCTTTGTGCCTATAGGCGTACATAAAAGCTATGTTCCAATTATATGAACTTTCTCACACAAGTGGAAGTTTGTTTAAACGATACACTTATCGAGCGTCTTTAAGAGATCGTAATCAACGAGAACCATAAAATATTAAAGGGAATCGAAAACGTGAATAAAGGAAACCCCCACGTCGTAAATAAAGTGAGTAATGAACGAAAAGTTCTTGTTTTGTTCCAAGTCGTAAGTTTTTTAAAGAGACAAAAGAGAGTCCCCTTATTTCCCATCATCCTCTGCCATGTGTTATTTGAGGTCGATTTTGTTGCAAGATAATAGGCTCGTAAAACTTCAACGTTACGACGACGACATTAAACCACAAAAGGGGTTAACTTCAAAATAATCCTCCATCCTTTTCAGTTCGATGATGCTAAAAATCTTATTTTCCAAAACTCGGAAAAATTTAAATAGAAAAAAAAAAGTAGAAAAAAAGCAGAAAACTAAGTCGTAAAAATCGCGTTCGCGCATACGTATATCCGACAACATCAACTTAGTTTGAAATTAACGAATAAAACCCAATGACCGTTATCTATAAACAGTTTTACGAGTGGCAATTGTTTTGCAAAATTTTCTGTTAACGTTGTCAAAATTTACATTTATTCCCAACTGAAAAATATTATTTCAAACCCCGCAAAATCTGCATTAATAAGCAAGAATTGAAACAAAACAACAAACGGATCAAAACGAAACAAACAAACAAAAAATGGAGTAGAATGTTGAGAAAACTCCAAGCTCTCCCCGTTTTCAGCTCCCAATTTTATATCCCCCACTCGCCTATGTACCGATTCATTTCTAACCTCTCATTGGCTGTGCTCATTTAGCACGCACTTCAACCCCCTCTTACCCCCTCTATCCACTTCCAAGCCAAAATACCTTGTACTAATTAACCCGCAAGCCTTTCATAAAACGGAATTGCGTTTTGTTACCACTTTCCTAGTAGATCGTCGTTCCCCTCCCATCTATTTCTCCCCCTCCAAAATTTACCTTCTACCTCCTTTCACTCTTATAACGCCACGCTGTTAACCCTTTTCCTCCCACGCCAGTTGATTTCCCAGGGTTTATTCCCGAGTTATGGGTTGGTTTACGATTCCCGGCGGCTGCTTAACAAGTCGCCTCCCAATTTAATTACTGAAGCGCCCTCTTTCCGCTAATCTGGGTCCACCCTCTTTTGACGTGCTTAAGGGGGGGCTATACGTAGACACACATCAACAGCCAGTCCTTTTCCATCACCAACTTTAAGCATCTCCACCATTCATAACTCTATACCATATGAACCGCACTTATATAAACAGTTCATACAAGAACCCCTGAGATGTACAATGAACGAAAAAACAAACACTAGAAGTTATTACCCAGAGCTTGGTTTACTTGTTAACAACACGTAGAGTTTGGGCAATATTATGATAAGCCACACTATTTCCAAAAATAACATTTTTATATCAAACTGTCTCTTAGTACTGTAGGTAGCTTGTTGCTTTACCATTTCCTGAATTTTCCAGAAAATGGAAGAATAAGAGAGAATCATCTTTTTGTTCAGTATGTTGCTTTTTTGGAGTTTCTCGCCAGAAAAACAGCTCTCCTGAGCAATTTTAAAAATGTGGTTTATTGCCCGAAGCCCTTCAATTTATTCTGGACAAAACTGACACATTGACTACATTTTCATAATATTTGTACTGCTACTCTGCGTCTCTTTTGGATCTAACTCTCCATTAGTGAAAATGTCTAAAGTGACAAAATCAGTCAACCGGAAGACAATGGTCATGATTAAGCCCTTGCTTTGTTAACTCCCCAATTGAAGATAAAACCATGCCCACAAAACTTTAGTTCTCCTTTGTTGTTTTTTCTTTTGTATATATCAATACAGTACAACCTTGCAGATGTACTATTTTAATGTAATTGTATAATTTTACTTGCTATGCACAACTAATTATGTATGAAATTGGGCAATTGACTGTATATTAATAAATAAATAAATAAATAAATAAATAAAAAAATCATTTCTCATCAATCCCTTTTTTTAACTACTTGTATTTCGAATTATCAAGGCGTTGACTGGCTATCCGTGGATAATGAGATCATCTTATTTTGTACTAAGATGCTCGAATACACCTATAAAAATGTTAATCAATTTTTAGATTCTTTTATATTCCTATTATTTTCAGAGTTTATCTTCTCACGAATTAATTATAAAGAAAGCTGTTAACAAAAATAGATTCAATGAATCATGGTGGAATCACAAATTAACTAACTTAAACACCAATTAAATCAGGCTTACTTTAGATATACTGTTAATAATACCCCAACTTACAAAGCACACCTAAACATTAAAAAAAAAACAACTTACAAAAATAAAATTCGCTCTAATAAACGTCAATGTTTTGGAGAAAACGTTTTTATGTGGAGAGCAATTAATTACGACATGCACACCAATTCCTCACCAGTCTAATTATATTCGATTTCTAAACTAGTGCAATAACCCTCTTGCTCATTCAAATGTATTAATTTGCAGTGCACTAACACACTTGTTTACATTTAAAAAAAAAAGCCTTTGTTCAAACTTATACATTGCCTTCACTGAGTTTATTTCTTGCAATTGTTTCATCCCAAACGGGATGTAAAATTTTAGTGAATAAGTAAACAAATAAATAAATAAATAAACCACATTTCAATTTTCGCATTGCATAGGTTTGCAATAGTTTGATCGACTAGCTGACTTTATCATTTATCTTTCACGACATCAATAAACGTCACTTCAAATTGCATAAAAATATGCAATCGTGACAAAATATCACGTTCAAGATGAAATCATCAATCGTCACTTCGTAATGGATATCATCTAACAAAACGGACTTATAGACGACGCCCCAAAAAAACAAAAAAAATCCCCAATTACGGTTGTCAAAAAACAAAAAAAAAGGTCTTATGACTGTATCTTCTTTTTTTTTGGGGGGGGGAGAGATTCATCCTATTGCTTTCGACACATCTTTCGTTCAAAAAAAAAAAAAATGTATATCTATATCTTTTTTTTTTTAGTCCACATTTTTTTTCAAATCCCGAATCGTTTCCTAGACTCTGCTCAAAAAAAGGCCGCAGGTGGTATTATGGATTGAAGGATTAACAGGCTTCGCAACAAATGAAATAAGATCTACACTGAATTCGTGCCTGGATTCCCTCAAGAAATTCACCCTGAAGCGGTAGAAGCATCAGATTCATCAAACGCGAAGACAGTTCAATCCGTGTCTCACCCTCGAACCAATAAATCAAATCATGCGCACTGGGTAGAAGCCCAAACCACCACCACCACCACCACCTAGAGCAACCTTACACCACGAGAGACGGTGGTTATTACTGGATATCGGAAATGCCCCGGATTACAAGTTTGACGACTACATAATGCACAGAGACAAAATCCCATCTCGAATCCTGACCACGAGATTGATGCGATAAATGGCCTAACTTCCAAGAACACACGTTTGTGTGTGTGACAGTGTCGTGCACTTTCCAAACTTGTCAACGTGAAATAGAATAAAAGAAACTTTTTTTGTTGTCAGTTATACCGGTAAGTGTTACTAGACTTTATATTATACAACAAAAAAAATCATTCACAGTTATAAAACTTTGTAATTTAAATTGTTCTGGTTATGAAACAAATATTTCTTTACACATTTAGTTCAAAACGTGTGTAAAGAGCTATTTTACAAAAAAAAAAGTCATTAATGTCAATTTAGTTTACAAATTTTGCATTTTAGAGCATTTTCAATTGACATTTAACAGAAATGTCCATTAGCCTATATTGATATTTCTGAAAAATTTGAAAATTTAATAAAAGTTTGGAATTCGGCAAACTTTTATTTGTAAAATTATAGATAACTAAATCGGTTTAAAAAATCATTAAATCGATTTTTTTTGAATGATAAAGAACCAAAGCATGTTTCTATAATAAATGGGTGTTTTTTTAAAAATCGGTTCTGAGAAAAAAAAACGAAAATAAAGTACACAATATGAAATTTTTCGTAATTTTTAAAAATTAGTTCGAAAAACATACACGGTTTTTGAAAAAAACGAAAAACATACACCCTCACGGGAGGGCGACACAGCACCGAGGCGAGATCGACGTACTACAA
The DNA here is from genome assembly GCA_034695005.1 of Cryptops parisi. Taxonomy (NCBI): domain Eukaryota; kingdom Metazoa; phylum Arthropoda; class Chilopoda; order Scolopendromorpha; family Cryptopidae; genus Cryptops; species Cryptops parisi. Next base: position 7,239 of record JAQIWH010005308.1, on the reverse strand, counting down.
AGGAGCAACAATGGCGACCAATTTCGTACGAAGAGACAACATCAACAACAGCAACTACAACAAACCACCACCCGAGTGCAAGAAGACACCGATTCCAGAGGCGATGATGACGACTTCATTCTCGATACTTTCATCGACCAGCAATCCAACAACCACATAAATAAGGAAATGGCCCCAACCACCAATGATGTCGAACGCAACGACCATCCATCTACAACTCGTTTTGTATACAACTCCAACAAGCGACTACATCCTTCATATTCAGCTGCAGTCAAAGGTCTATACACAGATGCTAGCACTGATAATACTGATGAATTTGTAATGGTGAAACAACGTAAAAATAGCCACTCATCAAAAACTAGACTGGCCCCAGTGACAACCAATGACTTCAATTCTAAGCGTAACAATCGTCGACAGGTAAATAAAAATAACCTAAAACGACCATACAAACCACCATTAATTAGAGGCACTGGTTACACTTCAGCTTTACCTAGTGCTCCCCATCCTAAATCTATTCGTCTACACGTAAGCAATTTGACAGAGGATACCACTCCTTATCACCTCCAAGATTGTTTGACTAAAAATGGCTTTAATGTGATACAATGTGATCACTTCCTGATACTAAATAACCTGAAATCCAAGAATTTTTTTGTCAGAATTATTGCTGAATCTATTGATGAAATTTCTGACCCTACTAAATGGCCTGCGGGTGCATCCACTGATATTTTTAATGGATCCAATCCAACATTGTGCTCTCAAACGGAACAACCACCGGATAATGTCAATATTTCCGATAACCAACTTAATCAGGTTCAATCATGACCAGTAACTGATTCCACTTTTAACAACATGAGACAATGTCATGTGGACAGTAACAGTGAACTCAATTTGATCTATATTAATGCAAGATCTGTTATGAACAAGATAGACACCATTGACAGTCTGATGTGTTCTTACTGCCCAGATATTTTAATTATAACTGAGACTTGGATAAATACTACCCAAGATCAGCAATATCTCACCTACCCATTTTACGAATCCTTCTTTTGCAATCGGCATTCTCGTGGTGGAGGTGTTGCAGCAATTTGTAAAGAATCTATGAAACCGAAACAACTTACAAGTTTTGCGTCCGAAGGCCTTGAAATTCTTGAAATCATCATCAACCCTGTGTTAAACAAACAACTCAAGATTGTTATAATTTACCGTCCAAACTATGTAACAATTGATGCTTTGATTGATAAATTATTGGGTGACTATCAGACTACACCGTACACGGTGTTCGTTGGCGATTTCAATACCCCATATGAGATTTACAACTATTCCACTTATAGATTAAACTCAATCATTGCTGGTATGGGATGTTATCCCCATATTTGTGTTCCAACTCGCATCACATCATTATCGTCGACCACGATTGATCAAATCTATACGACTGCCAATATAACTCTCAAACATCTTAAAGTGTACCCGTTATACCCACTTGATCACCAACTAATACACGTATATTTGTCCATTGTGGGACAACCCAATTATGTCACCCCTCCCTATGACTGTGAATACACATACTATGATTATCGGTCTGTAATTTGGGATAGAGTTGCTGAGGGCATCTTATCCAATACAGACCAGTGGTTTCACCTTTCAGGTTCACGAGGTGTCGACGCCTTCATTGCAACTTTTTCTACCGGCATATACGAACTTCTGTTGGAGCACGGTATGGTAGTCAAAATACACAAAAAAAATATACGCAATCAACATCGGTGGTGGACTCATGATCTTTCAGTTAAGAGGAACATAGTGAATGAAGCTTACAAACTTACAATTTCCGAACCTTCACAAAAAAATTCTCACGCCCTTAAGTGTCTTAATAAGGAATATAACCATGCGATACGTGCCGCTAAGAGATCCTACTTGGGTAACCATAACTTCTTATGGTCAGTGTGTAGACCAAGAATCTCTACTCGTATATCTCTCCAACCTTCGAAATACAATGCTTATTTGACATGGTGCATTTGGCATCCATGCAATGCCAAAATTAGGATGAATAGTGATCCTCTCGTGATTCCAAAAGAAACCTCAACTATTGTGCTTCCAGTTACTACTGAAAAAATACAAACTGCCCTCGCATCTATGAACAACCCCAAATCTTCTCCTGGTGATTTCATCAATCATAACCTTTTCAAAAAAATAGGTTCACCCGTGTTTGTTTTGATTGCAAAATTAATTACAATCATTAAGTCTGATAAAAAATACCCCACTATGTGGAAAACTGCAAAAATTACTCCTTTATATAAAGGTGGTCCTCATGATACCTTTGCTTCATTCAGACCAATCGCATGTTTACCTTTCCTCTCTAAACTCATTGACAAAATTATTTTTTCAAAGTTAAGCGAAATCGTCCATAGAATATGTCACAAGCACTCTTACGGAGTAGTTAAAAATAAACCATGCATACAATTAATTTTAAAACTGTATTTGAAGATCTACCGTAACTATAACCCAAATAACACCTACGTTACGATCACAACTACTGACCTTAGCAAAGCGTACGATACCTTGTCAAGATACGCAATTATTCAAGAATGCATAAATCAAGATGCTTCTTCGACGCTAGTTACACTTTTAATCGATTTTCTGTCAGGACGTTATTTCCAAATACAAAATTTTGAAAATACTAGAACTTCTTCAGATAATGGAACAATACAAGGTTCCACTACAAGTTCCTTACTGTTTTTTGTCATAGCTAATACCATTCATGACCTTAATTTAAATGCTAAGACATATAATTATGTTGACGACAATTTTTTATGTTATACTCACAACAAATATGAATCTCACATCACAGAATTTCTGATTGGCGAGGACATGAGTAAAATCAAACTATGGTGTGATCGCAACAACCTACAACTCAATTTACTCAAAACTAATACACTAACCTTTTTCCATAATGTATCACAAGATACTCATTTCATTAAAATTTTGGGTGTGTTTTTCGATAAATACCTTAATTTTGGGGCTAACATCGATCACTTAACCATTAAACTTAATAAACTCTCATATCAAGCTAAACAATTAAAAAATGTACTTACTAACGCTGAAAAAAAAATTATATTAAAACCAAGGTTCATGCAACTTTACAGTATGCAATGATTGTTTGGTCAGACGCCTCTAGATATCGGATAAAACGATTGACCACTTCTTATAATAGAATTATACGAACTCTGTTTAAATTGAGCCCCTATACTTCAATTTCTAATTTTCTTAGATCACGTCAGATTATGACAGTTATTCAATTGGCAATTTACAATAAACTTCTTGAAATGTCAAGAAGTTTCAAAAATAAACAACACCCTTTAAACTTTATTGTCCAATTTATTTCAGCCTCTCCAAAACTACGCGAAACCACACAATACAAAATTGTACTTAATAAGGATATACCAAAACACTATTATAATCGCTATCCGTATAACATGTTTCAAACATGGAATGCACTACCATATTCGATTAGAAAAACACCTCTCACCTGTTTGTCAACCAAGTGTACCATCCTATGTATCCACTTCAAAAAAATGTTGCAAAAACACATTATCCATGCCGATAAGTATTAGTTCCTTTTTTGTGTAAATTTTGTCTAAGGTCAATTCCTACTATGTTGTTAATATAATTTATTATCACCATTATCGTTTTTAATTGTTCCTTTTCATTTCAATTGACAAATTGTGATTTAGTATTTTCTTTTTGGAGCTTTGCATCTTCTTTTTGAATGCCATCCATTATTTGTATTACCTCCGTTTGAGGAGTTCTTTTTACTTTTTATTTTCTTTCTGTATTGATATCTCCATGGGATGTAAAAAATAAAATAAATAAATAAATAAATAAATAAGTGATCTTACTTCGTAAGGTAGCTCATTCCACAGTTCAATGCTATTAAAGGGGAATTTATTCTTTTGAAGAGTCGACAGTACAATGGGAATTTCAAATTTAAAACGTCTGGTAGTCCTGTGGTTTATATCATCAAGTAAAAATTTCTTAATGGAATGATTTGGATGACATTGGTTGCGTATAGCACAACTCAAGGCACGGATTTTGGTGGTCTTGACAAGTGTAAGCAAAGTGGGCAATCGGTGCTTAGCACAGAAAGTAGTAATGGATTGATATAATGTCAGTCTAAATAAGGTTCGTATTCGTATGCACAGGTTGTAAGCCACTTTTAACCGCGTGAATTTAAACTTATGAAACGTGCACCATATAGGTGTTTGAAATCCTATAAGAAACTGGACATAATATGCAAAAACAGTTTTTTTTTCGGTGAACTTGAAGATTTTTTTCAATTTTTTCAAGATATCGATTTTGATACTAAGTTGGTGAATGACATGTTGTAGATGGTATCAAAACTAAAAACATTATCGAAGATAACCCCAAGTATACGCATATTGGTGGTCGGTGTGCCTAGGTCAATATTTAGTTGTTGGATTTTTAACTAAGGGTTTTTAAGTCATTAAGCCACCATTTCCCTACTACTGTACCATGCTTTCATGGTTAACAGATCTTGAGAAATAAGGGTTTATGTCTTATTGATACCACCTGGTGTATACTCGTAAACAAGAATGTTGTCGTCCACATAAGTGTGGAGTTTACCATGGAGGGGAATATCAATCAGAGATGGAGCATATGAAAGAGTTATAAAGCGTGGTAGCCAGTTTGCTCCCCTGTATGACCCCACGGGTGGATGATTGCTTACGCTGTTCTTAACCATATCCAATTTTACTAAATCTGTTCACAAAGTTATCACTCAAAAGTAGGAGGGATTGTTCGTCAATTCCCAGGAATTTAAGATCGGAGAGGATTTGCGAGCTAGGGACAGTGTCAAAAGCTTGTGAAACGTCTGTCTTGAGAAGAACAACACGTTTTCCTCGTTTAAGGATTTCAGTGATAGTTTCGACTAGGTTTGACAGTAAAAAGTCGACGCTTTTACCGGCGATGCCACCAAAAAAACTGTCGGGGAGAATGGTACTTAAGTATTTTGTGATCAGACTGAAGAGGCATTGGTCTGCCAGTTTAGACAAAGCAATCAGATTTGCAATAGGCCGATAGTTATTAATGGCTAATGGGTCACCACTTTTGTATATTGAGGTAATGGCAGAAATCTTCCATGATGTTGGATATCTGCATGTCTGTATAATGCAATTAATCAGATGTACTAGCACTTGTAAACAATGGGAGAGTAGATTTTTAACTGTGTTGACAGTAATAAGGTCGCGAGAGAAAACAGAATTTTTCAATGTACGCAAGGCCAATGCTATATCATCCAAAGTGATAACTTAAATACCTTGGAATTTAGTCGAATAAGGCTACACAATCTTGGGGACAGGTGAGTATTTCATCGTAACCGTTTTCAAAGGATTATCACTGTACTGTAAGAAGTTAGCATACTGTGTGGAGGGTTATAAGTTTCACGTTTAATCAATTTCCACAAGAGTTGTGGGTGATCAATTGCAATGTTCGTAATACTGATGCGTTTGGCAGACCTAACTCTTTCTTTAAAGGATTTGTTGGCACTCTTGACTTTGGTGTAATCGGTAAGGCCTAGTTTAAAGAAGCGGTACGTTTCTCTCTTATATTGCCAGGCATTAGCGGTTTCATCATTCCACCAGTGAATACGTGATTCAGTAGTGGTTCTGGTCCACCGGAAGTCGGCAGATAACAAAGCGGTTTGTACGATCTGCTGAAAAGGTTGAATGATTTCATCGGGTTCAGATATCATCATAATAATAGTATAATAAATAGTAAATTAAATTGATATAATTTATTAGCGAACTTTTGAGCTGTTATTACGTAATTTTATTCGATTAATCTTATTGGATTGCAATAAATAAATAAATAAATAATCATTCAACTATTACATCCAAAACAATTTATTCATAGTCAATAGTTTTGATTGCTAAAGAAAAAAATAGCTACCAACTGTTCTTAAAGATTACTTAAAAAATATTATTGCCAGATAATAAATATTATTATCACTTTAAAATATTATTTATTAATTTTTATTTATGGCTTAAGTCATTACAATAGCCAAATATTGTTAGACCTGAAAAATTCTGTTACTATCAGACATGATGATGCTTGTAGTTAAGTCATTAACACTAGTAGTTGAATGAATGAATGAAATCAAGTATGATTATTAAATAATCATTGGTCATATACATAGACTATCCATTCATATAAATAAAAATTATATTATCCACTCATTAATATTAAAGTTGGTTAATTCAATAATAATTCAAATTTGCGCGTGGTGAAAAAATGCAACTTTCTGGCACTGACTGTTTCACTCAAACATCCATCTGTATGCATAACCTACACATGACATTCCATTTCATAAAGTTTATTTTTATGGTGAATACGTTTGCATTGATGATAATTTTTGGTTATTATAAATAATCCATCTGTTGTCTTGAATTAATTCCTGGTGTTTTCAAAGGTACCAATCGAGTGGGACCTTTCGATCGGCCCCTACTACTTCTCAACTTTTGTCTGAAGTTGGACGAATCGTTACCGAACAGCGAACTGGACGAATCGTTCGGTGAGAATAGTTCTTTGTTTTTAACACTTTCCGACTTCCACGACACTGGTGTAAATCGTTTGGAACTGTCGGTCGACTTGAACATATGGCTTTCCAAATCGGACCCCGAATCGGAATCGTTGTTCACTTCGGTAGTTGAGACTTTCACCGGTCGTCTGGCACGAAAATCTGAACTGTACACTGGCGCGAAAGGATCGTTAGGGAGATCTTCCAATCGTGAATGTTTGAACTCTTGTTCTTTGACACTCGGCACTCGAAGGGAAGGAAAATTGTCTTCGAACACACCACTGTCGTTGAGATCGGTGCTAGATTTTCTCGGTGGCGGGGTTCCGATGGGACGCCGCCGCCGTAAGGATTTCGGTGGCGGAGCGGCAAAGACATCGGCACCGGTAAGAACTCCAACATGTCGAGGAGCACGTAGTAAAGATGGACTTAATTGATCCGTTTGTTTCTCCAAAAGTCCTGTAGTGCCAAGAGTCTTGGCCAAGAGTCCAGTTGATTTGTTGTTCACCTCGATCGGAGGAAAGAGAATTGATTTACGTCGTCTGGGACTGCTCATTGGAGCTGCAGGATAATTATCCAATCTGTGCATGTCTATGAAGACACAAAATGAAACATTAGAAAAATCAGCTGAATTGCAAACATAAAGAAACAAT
>JAQIWH010005307.1:0-14921 GCA_034695005.1 Cryptops parisi | reverse complement strand
CCAATAGTCCTTATGACCAATAGTCTGTGACCAATAGTCCTATGACCAATAGTCCTATGACCAATGGTCCGGATACCTTTTTGATGGGCTATTCACTAGTAAAGAATATTTTTTTAAATTACTATATATCATTACTCATGTTTTGTTTTCTATGATTTTTTTTTTGCATTATTATAGTGAACTTAAGGATAGGTTGTTTTTCATTTATATTTTGGCTGAGCTAATGTCAACCACCTCTGAAGCAAATTAACTACTTTACAACAAAATATTACAATATCTCAACATAATAGCTGCCAGCTTCAATTGAATTTTTAGCCATCTGGACCCAAACATAACAACACTTATGATTACACATACGACTCCAGCAACAAATGAGTTTCACATAATGATTCTTTACAATTTTTGTGACCGGCTCAGTGCTGCGTAAACATTGGCAAAAAGAAAAACTTTGGCGATCTTGCCCGTGAAAGAATGATGATCTAGTAGTAGTACAAGAGGTTAGGGCTGGCTATTTCAACTTTGACCATGAAAATAGCCAGGTAATTCCGGAAGCATGATATCAATCAAGCTCAAGGGTAACATGATGTCCACTTCCATGTAGTGACCCCTGGGAATGACATCATGCCCCTTGGTTGTTATTGGTGGGTGGCTAATGGACTTCTGCAAGCTATCATGTAATGGCCCACGACATATACCATGTATCTCACCTGGATTAGAGTTACCAAAGCACTCCCCTGGAGCCAGACCTGGGGGTGGAGCTGCCTACCAGCATTTGGTGGTTATATTTTTCTTCCCCGGAGAACAACTGGGCTCAGCCCAAGCAACCAACAGGGAATCAGAGATGAGCTCGCAACCTTTTATCTCATAAAGATCAAAGCCAAAAGCTGCATTTGGGGGGAGGGATAGTCCTTCATTGGCAAAGATGAGAAAGGCTGTAAAGTCTCTCAAACTAGGCAATGTTGCTGGAAACAATAAAAATCTGGCCGAAGATGCTTCAAGCTCTGGGTAATAAAGGCTTGCGTTGGTTGATGCAGTTTTCAAGGTTGCCTGGCAGACAGGATGAGCACCCTTGACTGGCAAACTGGCATGGTGGTTCTAATCTTTAAGTAAAGTGACCAGAAGGAGTGCTGCAACTACTGTATCATTACTCTCCTCAGCCTCCCTGGTGAAACCTATGCAAAGGTGCTCCAAGGCAATCCTCAATGAATGAATGATATCAATTTTGGCATTCCAACCTTGTTCTTAAATTTCATTGGGAAAATGGGGATAAATGTTTTGATGCCTCACCCAATGCCCTGAACATTGTCCCCTCTCCTGCAATTTCTGACTATTTTGAGAACCCCTAAAAGTCACAACTTTTAAACCTGTGAGAAGCTCATTTGTGTTGTTGAGCAAAACTTTGTTCAAAAAAGCTGATTTTTGGAAATGTTTTTCTGCTTGGTCTAGACTCCAGAGGACTAAAACCACTGTATTTTAAAATTGGTGGCCATTATGTTAAGAAGTCATAAAAGATTTGGTATTTCAACATAAAAACTGAATAAAAATTGTCCCAAGTAATCACTACTGAAATTGGGTATGGATCTGGGACAACCCTTGTACGAGCTAATGGTACATTCGAGCTTCCCATTTTGTGGGAAAGTCGAATATAAGCATCTGAACTGGTGCAAATTAAAAAAAATCACAAATATTTATTTTGACAGCTCAAATTCAATTAGAACTGCTCTGAAAAAATTGAAGAAAATTTTAAGTGAATAAGTTTATTAACAAAATTTTGGCTTTATGAGTAAATCACTTGACAAGTTACTGGTACACAGGGGGTGGAGTACCTGAGGGATGGAGAGAGGAACTGCCTTGGGAAATGAATCAGTTCTGATATATATAGTATTTTTGTGTTAAATATTGTTGTTTTGTTGTATTCCTTACTAGTAAATAACCCATCAAAAATGACGGGAAAGTTATTTATTCATTTCGCTCATATTGCTGCGCAATATTCGTTACAGTTAGAGTATTTTTTATTTCGAAATTTTAGCACACGGTGGCGTTGGTGAGGAAGCACGCACTTGTAAAAAAATTCTTTATTGGAAGCAAGATTGTTATAAAATGCAAAATGCAATGTTATGTTATGTTTCTATAGAAACATTACCATTTTGGCATGACCTTTTCCGCACAACTCTTTGGGTGTTGCAGTTTTGCCACGACTGTTTTGCCACAAAGATGCTTCGCCACCATATTTTCTTTCAAAATGTTGCATTCGTATAACTATAAACATATGTTACCATGAACTTATGTCTAATCACCACAAAATGTTGACCATTAAGCATTGAATCATCATCACCACCTATGTTTGTTGTTGTTTATATTTACTGTGCATTTTATTTACTATAGAAAAATAATTTGCAATATACAGGGTGTTGCCTAAGTTGTCCACCCCTCCTCAATGACTTTTTAGCTGTAGTTTAATTTTATGAAAATTCTGAATGAACTATCATTTGGTTTATCAATCACGGGCAATCTAATGCAGCTACCAGAAAGACCCTGAATTTCATTTGTAAGGTTATCTGATTTTTATGTCTAACCTTAATAACCATAATAATACGATTTGGTGTATGCAACAATTTGAATTGAAATATCACAAATGTAACTCCCAAGTCTCCAGAGAACAACCCTAAAATGTTTAAGATATAAATATATTTTTAATATTCAACTCAATGACTTAAAAGTTTTCCTTCAACCATTTTTTGGTCCATTCTCATAATCGAATTGTTGAAAGTGAATTTCACAGCAGAACATTCCCGTAACAAAATGGCCATGACGAATTGACCCAGCGGCATTGGTTGAATGACTTTGATTAGTGTGTTGACTGGCTATATGCTGTTAATGAAAAAGCAATATGGCTGACGCTACATGCTATTATGGTGCATGCTACATGTCATGTATTTATTCTGCTAGATACCCTCCTAGAGGCTAAACGGCTTGATGGATTTTGATGAATGAAATGTCTATGGATTTGTCTTAGTTTTTCGAGTGACACTGGTCCATTGAAAACCAACATGGCAGTCGCTACATGCCATATATCAATTGTTCTTTAGACCCTCTTATTGGCTAAACAATTCGATTTTTTATGAATTGAGTATCTATGCATTTGTCTTAGTCTACCGAGTGTCACTGGCTATATAAACTAACAGGCTCGATGGATTCGTCTTAATCTTAAATCATTTAGCATATGCCATCAAAGAAGGACGCTATGTGCCTTAGTTCATGCGCAGTTGGGTTTTTTAATTTTTTAAATAAGCAATCTTGTTTACTCTTTACTCTACAGTCAACCATCACTGTTTCTTATTTTATATTTTTCCAAGTACTTAAAAGGCCTTTTATTAGTTTCTGTATAGTCTCAGATTGCTGAGTCAATATCATGCTTTACATGACAGAAACACAACATCAAAAATCAAAATTAGTTGTCATTCTCGAAAAAAACAAAATGTCAGATTTCCAAGACAAACTTGGAATATTGCCTTTTATAAACTTTTATACATATAAAAGAAAACATAAACTACCATACCAATTGAGAAAATTTTTACCTTTAATATCGGCAGCTTTTTCTTCCATGGGAAGTGCATCCAACATGACAAAAGCCAACGTTATAGCAAGCAAACAAAAGGCAACCTTCATGTTTCCTGTTACAAACATTAAATATAAGGTAACTGTATGTTTCTTACACATGCATAATTGTCATTTTAGAAAATAACAATTTTAAACACTAAAATTAAAATATTCTACTGTGTGACTATGGAATGCCAAAACTATGAATGTCTTATAATCAACTGGTGATACAGAAGTTATATCCTTACGTGTAATAACGACAAACTATGAAGTATTTTTTGTACATAAAAACGACTGCTTTCTGCTTCCTTTATTTATAAAATTCAATATTAACATTGTGGATTAACTTGTTTCACAAGCTATAAAAAATATTTGAAATCAAAAGAAAGTGGTTGATGTTGGTCCTACATTATATAGAAAATTCTCTAAGTTTTAAATTGCGCGACGTTTTAAGAATCGTGGTGAAAACGCGTGGCTCTCTTTTTTGAAAGAAAAACAGCAAAAATGTATTAAAATTTGGGCATTTTTCTGGGTTCTGTACTTTGCACCACTGAAACATGGTATACTGGTAGCATGTACAGTGGCGTAGCGAGGATATTTTGCGCCCAGGGACAAAATTGCCGCCCCCTCCCTGTATTTCACTTTTTCAAAATATATCGAATGTCAATTTGAATTTTAATGAAACTAGATACGTAATTACAGACTAATAGTTTAAAATACTAAGTTCTTAAAGCTAAACGTGAATATTTTCTTCGGAATTGTGCAACCAATAATATTTCATTGAATAAAATATGTTTAATAGTATAATTTTAACTCATTTTGGTGCCCTCTGCATGTGGCGCCCAGGGACACATGTCCCTCTCTGCCCCCCCTTAGCTACGCCTCTGAGCATGTAGAAAAGCGAAATGCTGCAAGTGGGACTCTACTGTAATGAAAAGGTCTATTGCTTAGTTTTGATACAGCCTACAACAATTTCGAGTAGTATCCACTTACCTGTATGCTGAATGTTAACAATGATGTGCACAGAGGGAGTAAACTAACCAGTATGATACTGCTCACTCTGTTCCAGTTTTATTCACTTTTAGATCCATATATAGAAGAATAACCAGGAAATGATAATGTGATTTTATGTTGATGTGGTTATTTCTCAGTATTATCAGAGTAAGGCGAGAAAATGTCCTCTCTTTTGAATGATAATGTAATTCCTGTATCACAAACGAAAGGATATGCACTCATTATATGTTGCAACAATTTGTATGTACATAACCAAGAAAAGAAATTCTATAGCAAGGAATGTGCATATTGTATTATAAGGCTACTGTAATTTTGTGTATGTGGATCATTTTTTAGTCATCTCAATGAAATAATGATACTGTATATGTTTGTTGAGACTGAATTCCAGTTAGAACTTTTGTGCTTTTTTGGTGAGTAATATTTAGAACATTTTTTTATATAAGATTATTTTGCATATGCACATTATTTGCAATGAACACTACGATGATATACAGTAGGCCCTCGGTATCCGCGGGGGTTGGCTCAAGAAACATTCACAAATACCAACTTTCGTGGATGTTCAAATCCTTTATACAAATGGCATAATATTTTCATATAAACTACACACATCCTCCCATAAAATTTAAATAATCTCTACAATGTAAATTCTATGCAAATAACTGTTAAAATGTGTTGTTTAAGAGAGTATGTGTTGCTACAACGTTTTTTCTTCTAATCATTCTGAATGATGACACGAAAAAAAGTTGTACGTATTGGTACATTGCATTAACTAATGGTGAGAGGGAGAGGCTACAGTAGTTTATGTCTACGTATCACTTTATTTGTGTCATGTGGCTTCAGCATGGTGGTCCATTTAGGTCAAATCAAGTATTGCTTTACAAAACTTTTTGAAATGTTGATTTTTTTTCTCCCAAATACAGATTTTCTTCGAATAATAACCGTGATTATTATTGCAAATGTTGTTTTTTTTTCTTGCGGTTATTATATCTTTTATTTCAAGCAGACCTATGCAACGTAACGGGCTGTCTACCAGAAATCGTGGAAAAACTACAGCTACACAATGTAATGTACACTGCTAGCTTATATTCAGTGGCAAAACTATGCTAGTGCAGCTAAAGCGATGCATTGGGGCTCACGTTAGCTAGGGACTCAAAAGCTTTGATATTGATTCTTCTGGGAGTATCAATACTTTTCCCAGTGTAGTCTAACGGCCCAGAGTGTATACTTGCTTTTCATTTCATAAACAAGACTTATTTTCATCTAATCTAAAGTTTAAAGTTAGTTAGTTATTTAAGTTTTAGAGGCGCACCAACTGCCAAGAGGCTTGTTATATGGCGCCCACAGAAATACAAAACCTAAAGAGCACTATACATGTTGGTCAAGACCCGACAGCTTCAAGACCCAAAGAAGAAGAAGAAGAAGAAGCTTTTCTTTCAAAGAAGAAGCTTCTTTTGTTGTACATGATGCTATTGGTCGCTTTGACCGCATTAAAAATTAAAATAAATTAAGATAAATTAAAATTACATTTTTGAATTGGCCCATAACACGAGGCTTGTCAACTAAAGTTAACAGATTTTTTGCAAAACCTGTTCATTTTCTTTCTATAAATATGCAATTGATAGCAATTTGTTTTAATCTCAAATTTGAAAGTTTTTTTCTTGTCCCTTTTTTATCAAAACTTCATTTTTTGAGTTACGCCGTTATTCCACCCAACTTCCCAATTGTTAAAATATGTTAAAAGTTAAGATGTTAAAAATTTCAGTTGCGTTCACTTGTGTTCGTGTATTATTCCAACCTCTTTTTATTTCTTTCTTAAAACAACTTTTTTCATGCTTAGTGATTCTACATAAACCAGCCACGTTTGCGTAGATAATTCATCACGCACTTCATACTTTCAAATTGCAGGTCTCTTTTTTTTTGCGTTGTTGCTTTAATCGCAAGTAGCATTAAAATATTTAGGTTAAATTAAAGCTGGATAGTGGTTATTGAAATAATAAATATAATGTTTTGGTGGTGGAGAAGAAGAATGAAGATCTAAATTTAAAAAGACACAAAAAACAATTGCCAAATAAAAAATTATTCACAAATGCCTAGCTGGTTAACGACTTCAGAAGTCTGACGTCTTTAAACACAGTGAAGAAGAACACATGTTCAACCAGTTTCTTTGAAGCGATTCAGACATTTGTTTGATTAACACAATAGTATGTAATGAAGGTATTTTTCTCTCACCTCTCCAACTTGTCTTTTGTGAACGCCATTATTTTTCAAAGAGCGAATTTCCTGTAGTTTGAAGAACCATAAAGCTGAGTGAATCTGCAAATAATGTGTGTGTGTGTTTTTTTTTACATGAGAATTGGCTACATTAAACTTGAAAACAACTTACTCAAGCATAAAGCACTGTGATGTTAAACACACAGAGTGTTCCTAAATTATTTCGTCAAATTTTAACCACAGACGATACGCATCAAAACAAAGCAAACAGCTCATATAAACATGGGTCCGGAAATTCTTATCTTCTGAGATGGCACAGTAATTTCATATTCGAAATATAAGTTCGCAGTAATTTCGAATATAAGTTAGGGAGCGCTTTGTGTAAAATCTGTACACGACACGTCATATATTTGCAAAAATACGGTAATTAACATAATAACCAACTATCTAGTTCTAGTGGTTAATTATTTTGTTAAAATTGAGGTTTCACTGTTGCAAAATGCTAAAACAAATATTAAATTAAAAATGTAAATATATTAATAATTCGAAATACATTGTAACACAGAGAAATAACAAAATAGATCGAAATTGGCCCACCCTGTATAATTGGAAAAAAATGTGCACTTTCTTGAAAATACGAAAAAAATTCCTAATCTCATTTTAAATATAAATTCTAAAAACAGCAAAACTCTGAGAAATACCAAAACAAAATTGGCTCACCCTGTATAATTTGAAAGAAAAAAAAACACTGTACAAGTGAACTGTATAAAATAATAAAAGTAACCAACAACTAGATCAACACTTACACAAAATTTTGTATCATTTTTAAAACGTATAAAAAAATAAAAATCATCGAATTTCATTTCGAGATTACGACGTTTCGAAAGCCTTCGATAGACAAACGTTTTTCTATAATAATAGTTTCACTTCGTTTTTCTTTCAACTTCTAAACTACTCATCTACGACATTACAAAAAAAAAGCTGAATGTCTACCACAATCTAAAAAATAAAATCCTAGACTTGAAAAAAACAAAAAAAAACTTGAATAACCATGTTCATTGCACTCTAATTCCAGGTCGTCCAGCAATTTGACTCGCTGACGAGTTTTACTTTCAACACTAAGAAAAAACAACTCAAATGTTATGCACCTTCTACTATTCCACCATTTTCTTTTTTTTTAGTACTAAACTATTCAGGAAGATTGTAAACATCGAAAGAGAAAAAATGAAAGATTTCTTCATTTCTAAAAGCCTAAAGGCGTATTCCTCCATTCTGTCGTCAAAGAAAATGTCGTATGGAGATGAAGATGAAAAAACAAAAAGTCATCATTTTTCTACTTTATCCATTTGTGTTTTGTATTCCAGTAGAACAATGACCTACTATTTTATCATTATACATATGGAAATGGAAAACAAGTTTTGACTAGTTAAAGTTACTACATATTTAGTGTGGACATGGATCAATAAACTTGCGCAGAAAAATGCAATGAGATTGGAGTATTACAGAAGACTGCAAAACAAATCACAGAATTGAAGAGTCTGGTGTAAAAGGGTGTATAAGCCAGATTATTTCTATAGAAATAATCTTGGTATAAGTAACATTTTTTTGCATTTTCGAGGAAATCGCGTTGAAAGATCTGAACTTGCTTTTCCGTTTATGGACGACTTCACACTTTTTTTTTGCACTAATAACTTTGCACCTATTGTCGTTTTGCTCAAATGATGCGTCAGAAAGGTAGAAATGCTTCTAGGTCATTTTTGACAAACATGTTACTTAACACCCTTTTACACCAGACCCTTCAATCATGTCTTAACTTTTACATTCACTTGCAACACTTTCTATAAAGGCCACATTGAACAAAGGTGTAAAAGTAACTAAAATGTATTCTAGGTACTTCTCTGTAGAGTAGATCCGCTTGTGGCGCTAGTGGTGACTAATGCTCGTATATGTAATCAATCGTGGTGTGTTTCCACAGCCCACTAGGTTCAGTTATGATTTATCCGTTTCAACTTCAGCGCTTGTGTCCAGCCTTTGGCAACTTACGAACCTAGTGGGCTGTAGAAACACACAACGATCGATCACACATGCCACCACTAGCGCCGCAATCAGATTAACAGTTAATAAAACAGTACTTTAATAATAAAGTAATCAAGTATTGTACAACCATCTAAAGACAAAAATATTATCTATAGACAGAGTAACGCCATCTAGTAAAGTATGATATAAACTAACGCGGGTGGACAATTCAAACAATATTTGGTACTTTTTGATTAGACGCCCCCACCTCTCTTGCGTTGCTGCTGGCTTGTAAATACCTTGTACTTGTTCTTGGTTATAGGTTTATTTTGCAGGTTAGATCACGGAAAAAACAAAAACGTATTATATATATGCATAATTTGTTTTTTATCCTAACCTAACCTGCAAAAGAAACTCATAACCAAGTGCAAGTAGCAACACTAGAAAGGTAAGGCATTTAATCGAAAAGTACCTAATATTTTTATACGCTTTTTTAGACGCTATATACTGTATATAAACTTTACTTTGAGTTTGTTAGTTTCTGAGTGAGTGACCTGGGGATTGAATATATACTGCCACCCCCAGGTGTTTACGATAATATACTGTATAGTCCAATATACCAAAAATCGCATAAATTGAACACCGCATAAATAAAAAACCGCGCAAGTCTAATGTAACAAAATTCGCATAAATCAAATCGAGAATGGAATTTCTGAAAACTCTCATAAATCGAATCTCCAATAACTCAAAGATCGATAAATTTAAATTCTCATAAAGCGAAACTATATATAAAACGTAAAAGCATTTTTAATGTACTTGTTACTGTTTGATACATACATTTGAAAAATGATTCTTCCAAATCAACAAACTACAAACCGATAACAACAAAACCGTAAAACTTAACGATCATTGTCATCCATAAAATTAAGTACAGTGGATCATAAAAAGTAACTGTACTGTTACGGTACTACTGTATACCATAAAAATAACTTGAGACTATGACATAAGAGTGTAGTAAAAGTCATCTACAGAAGTCGTAGAAGTTACTCCAAAATCGTGAGTGCCAAACTTGACTAAACTAAACTACAGGGTGTCCTGAAAGTCTTCATTCATACAGTAAGTAATGTGTTTTTCATCAGTTAAGAATGATTTTGACCAAAGAACAACATGTGCAAGGTACCAGAATAATCTCCATACATAAGGAAATTTAACACACCTTTTGTGGAAAATGTACTTATTACCTATAAACGTTACTAGGAAATTCCTAAAACATGTATATATGTATGGTAACTTTCGAGACACCTTGTAGATGTTTGAAATTTTGGTATTATGCATCAAATTTGAAAGGAATGTGGTCATATTTGTTTTTTGTTTCTTGTTTGTGAACCTGAAATTGTTAAGAGTTTGAATGTTATGGAACACTTTTTGGAAAAGCTACATCGGCACATTGCCCTACTGAAGAACTAGTTTGCAGAATTCATTAAGATATAAAAACCAAAACTCGTATAAAACTCGTAAAAACCATTTTAACTAGAAATAAACATTGTACAAAATGAAGAAGTTCTCCTGCGTTTGTTTTCATTCAACCCCTCTCATATATCCAAAACTTTATTTCAAACGGGTAACATGTATAAACTGTCACCCGCAATGTATAGAATCTCAATCTAGGTATTCTACAAAATGCCAAGCTTAGTTTGGACACTGTACGAAATTCGCATTGAAATAGTTAAGTTAAGCAAGAATTCAGGTTTTGTTTAAATTTGGATGGCCTTTCAATTGGAGAACGAAACATCTTTTTGTCAGCGAAACATTCGTAAGGTTTTTCACCTGTGTGAATTCTTTGAAAACTTTTCAAATGCTAAGGTTTCACATCGGTGAAAAACCCCACTCACAATAAAATTAAATTTCTTTTAGAGAACGTGTAACAGTGTAACTAACCTAAGTGTACTAGATGTTATAGATGTCGTTCACAAGATGTTATTTCATACTCTGCCAAAATATTCTTGGTTGGCATTCTATAAAATGCGGATAACATATACAATGTGTGTGTAGACTCTATAATACTGTATAAGCTATTTCAGAAAATCTCTAATATTCATGCTCAAGTTTAGAAATTCTAGTTCAACATCACCTGGAGTTACCTAGAGTTATAACTAGCTTATAACTCCATGGAAGAACTGAGCCGTCTGAAGTCAAAGGGAGCTAACCAACATTTTTAATTACTTTTGCTGTTTAACGACTACAAAACACAATACTCGCTAAAACCAAGAAATACAACCCATGAAACCACTATAAGTGCATATTAACTACAAAACACGAGTCGATTTAAATTTAAAACTTGGAGCCAATCATACTAATCGTCACTATCTCTTGAGGAAATTGAGAAAATAAACTCGAATTTATCATTCATTACTATCTATGCTCAACTTTTGGCTATTTTTGCCACTTTACGTGATTTTTATATGAACAATAGACCTTATTTCTCATTGGCAGTATAATCTAAAGTAGTTGTATGACTAATAATAACCAAACACTAAAATTTGTAGTTAGTTCCCTTTGGCTCAACTATGAAATAAACCACTAAAACTTGTTCTTATACAAAAGTTTTGTGACAAAACCAATTTGTTTTCTAAAACTGTCAGTGAAAACTGAACCAGTGATTAGTTATCGCACCAAATCCATCGAATCGATTGTCATGGCTCAAGTCCATGACAGACAAGTTCGGAATTGACGTACTGACACCAATAACTTGAAAGAATTGAATTCAAAACCTTTAATTTTGCCAGCATCACCCAACGCAAGAATTCAAGTCACCTGCTGTGTGTGTGTTTCATTTTTACTCGCAGTTGACCTTATTTAAGGGTAGTGCAAGTGCCAGTTTCTAAAACCACCCACACTCTCGCCCTATGGAGATCATGGGGTCAGGGAGAGCCAGAACTAGTAATCCCTGCACTTTCTATACCAACCAGGATACAACAACAACAAACCCTTCCCATACCAAAACAGGTAGTAAACGTAATAACATGTTGTAAAAACACATTCTTCTTCAAAATAACAGATTTCTATTTTAACGTTGTTGTAGCCAGTTTCTCAACATTCAGACAGTGAGAAATTTGTACTAAACAACATTGAAGTGAGAAATTTTATGCGAATTAAAATTTATGTAATTCCGAGTAATTTCGATATTCAAATTTATGCGAGTTTTGAGTAATTTCATTTTTGATTCTGCAATTTTCGATTTATTTATTTATACATACCGTATATCCGATTTCACATTAGACTTATGCTGTTTTTGATTTACGTGAAGGACTTATGCGGTTCTCGTTTTATGCGTTTTTTTTGGTACATTAGATTAGACTATACAGTATATTCTCATAATAACGACTGTAGATGGCAGTATACGTTCAAATCCCAGCTCACAAACTCACAAGTGAAGCCAATATAAAAAATATAAAAAAACGACTATTAAAGCCCTTGACACATGCAAATTTTGGTGTGACAAGTCGAGCAATTTGTAAACACTTTTCGCCCAATCAATAAAAACTGATGGAAAAGACGCTGACGTCACAATTGTCCACAAATCGCTCGTCTTGCTACACCAAAAAACTTTGCATGTGTCAGGAGGAGGCCTTTAAAGAAAGACCAATTTCGACAAAATAGATCGCAAATAATTTTAAGGCCATAAGTTAAGTATTCCGACATCAGATCTAAATCCGGAATATGAACAAATTACTCATTGTAATACTCTTTTAAGTGCAAAACTCGAAGAAAAAAATATATATAATGCCAGTTATTTGTTAATTCTTACAAGTAATTTTTTCTTTTTGTAAACCGGAACAGGGAACTTTGAATGCAATTGCCGAGTGCTATTTTTGTCGTTTTACATTAGCTTAATTTCAGGGAAAGAAAAGAGTTTAGATGTCTATTTTTGTAATTGCATTTTAATTTGCTAGCCGTGCTTACAACAAGAGAGCCACTTTTCCGAATAACAAAACAAAAATTGCAATGTTGTAGTTTTGTTGTTACTAGATTGCGAAATTGTATCAGTTGTGCCCCGCACTAGATTGTTGGACACGATAATGAAGAACAAAAGAATTAAAGTAGAACGTGAAGAATGTGGAGCACAGAGTAAGAACAAGAGTAGACAGTACAGGGTGATACCAAAAATTTGGCAACATTTCTTGCCCAATGTGTGTTAGGATTACTCAGATTGACATGTATATTCATGATCTGCCCATTTTGCTAATTTTGAGTTCGTTCAACATTCTAGTCCAACATAAAATCCCGGATAATCAATAGGACCATTTTGATTTACGGCAGGTGTATCCAGTTTAGGATATTTGCAATTTTGCAACTATGTAACAAGTGTCTCCAACAATAAGAAAAAAACTCGATTAGCAATTAAACTCCGAATGAAAACTTTGTCTTTTTATACAGGGTGATTCTAAAAAAAAGATATGTTAATATAGCACTTTTAGTACTACTATAACTATATAAGTTTTAACATTTTTTTTAATCACCCTGTATTTGAAAGACACAATCACTTTATAGTAGGAAAATTGAATGTTAATGTACGTATTAATATTGTATTATACAGGGTGTTCCTTAAAGGTCTAGTCAAATTTCAACCACAGATGCTAAGCATCAAACTAAAGCAAAGTGCATATACACATAGGTGTGGAAATGCATACTCATTTGCATATTTACAGCGATTTACAAGATCTATAAAAAGATGTGTCATCATCCTGTGTTAACTCAGAAAAGAAGCATTTCTGGACCCCCATGTTTATATCGATTTTTGCCTTTATCGAGTGTTTTCCTTTTTTAAAGTCATGCTTCCATTGTCGAATGTAAACATATTTATAAATATATATTTACAGGGTGTTCCTAAAAGATCTACCACATACACTAAAAATAATAATTTTGTGAAATTTTAACCACGTACACTATGCATCCAAACTAAAGCAAACAACTTTGCCAGTAACAGACACAAGTAAAGACCACTTAAAATTAATCCATATGGCAAAGTAAGAAAACATGTCAACATTTATATCATCACCTGATGTTCTTATGGCCAAATAAGACGACTTTATTCTGCTTCAATGATCGGAAATGCCTCAAGCAAAGATATTCTGCGTCCAAAGCCCTGACATTTCGCATCACCTGTCGAGCAAAAACGTACACATTTTTTACTTCCATATCGAAAATGCAAACATTTTATATTTAGCGTTAACTCTTTTCAAACAACTTAATCCGACACGCCAAATTAATCTAACTTGTGTATTGTCAAATTAACAACGAACCGGAAAAATAAATCACAACCTTGCAAACGACATTAACACTGAACTATCAACAGCAAGGTTAAATACGTACTGTAAATGTCATTTGACTTTTTAGAACTTTGTACTCATCACAAAAGCTCGCTTAATAACATCAAAATACCTACTCTAATGAAGGACAAATGAAATCATTCTAGTTTGCCTCGACCTCAATGTTTGTTTATTTTTTTGTAAAACTTCCTTAATGCACAAATTAGTCTAAAATTCAACTCTGTGTAATAAATAGAATAAAACCCAAACAAGTCTTAAAACACTGACTTTTCACTGAAATGAAAGTCATGCTACAGTAATGGTTAGGTACTACTCCAGATCTATTTTGAAATATTCGTTGTTATAGAATAATAATAATACTAAAAGATATGCTATATTAGTCAAATGTAACTTTTACCACATTACGTACATTGTATGTACAATAAATTATGAAATCGAACTGTGTAAGTGTAAAAAATAATGATCAATGTTGGTTAAAAGGTTGATGTCCATTTCTGCTTCATTTTTCAGCTAATACACATGCTGCCATCTATAGACAAAACATTGAAACTAACTTAGTTTCAGTTTTATCGAATCTTAACCAATAAAGTAGCTTTCAATTGCAACTTTTTAATTGCTATTTCATTTTCAATAACAATGAAATAAAAAATGGATTCTTAAAAATTAAAAATTCATAATATACATAACATATGTTTTGTCTGGAAAATTTATTTTCTGCATTATGTAAAAAGATTATGTATTATGTATTTT
>JAQIWH010005306.1:0-14922 GCA_034695005.1 Cryptops parisi | reverse complement strand
GCACCCTGTATGCGTATTTTTATGCTGATAGTCGATATTTGTTTAGCTCAAATCGTATGTAAAATTATGTATTTTAACAAAAGTTAAAAATAAAGAATTTCATAAACAGAACTTTTCAATAGTTCTGTTTATTTTCACAAGTAATTTATTTATGTGGTTTTTTTCAGCACATGATATTACTAAAAATCTACAGTAATGAAGTGATATCACAACACACCAATGCCGATACCAATACATCTATTTTCATCATTAATATTTACATTTATAGGTAGTTTACTTTGAATCTTTAAATTATTTTCTTATGCTTCAGTTTAAACACATTTAATTTTGTTATCTATTAACCTACTTAATATTCAGTTTCTACTAAATACAAGTACACGTTGAGGTATTGATCAATTAATTATTAGCTTAACCACAGTAATGATATGATACGTGACACCTTATTGAAGCTTCTTTGATGTTTGTAATTGTTTATTTTATATAACGATTTAAATTTGACCCCGAGTGAACAAAAAGTTACTGCAATGTAATCAATCTGTGGATACAACTTACGATAAAGTTGTCATGTTGATGTTATTGTATTTATTTTGTACAACCTGAGTACAGTATCCTGTAATAAATGTCAAGTTAATGCATCGCGTGATGTGTATTACACATAATTTCTTATTCCAACAATAATTTCACGCATCCTAAATGCATCCAAAGCGCTATCCTCTGGCTAGAATACACACTATTGTATCATTATATGGATTATCAATGTAGGTTATTTCATCAATGTGTATCAAATACACTGCTCATTGCAATGTTGCTCATTTTATAATAAAACTGCCTGTTCGATGAAATGTACTCGTAGTGTACATCAATATTCCAGTCTTTATTGCCGAATAAGCAGACTTACTCTAAACCATCGTTCTGTGAAATAATTGCAAACTCACATTCAAATACTTATTCTTTCCATTATTCATTTTTGTGATATGAAACTTGCAGATTGTGAAAAAATATGTCCATAGTTAGAAAATAATCAACATGATTTATTTGTTATTCATTATGTTTATCTTGCAAGGTGTTCTTACTAAAGATGACCAAAGGCAAGTATTTATTACATTTGAATGCAATACTAAATGCACTTTTAATAGAAAATTTCACTCTTGCAAAATGTGAAAAAATCTGTGAAAACACGATTCGTGTGACGAATATCTTAGAACATAGATAACAGATTATGCACGACATGTCAATCCTAAGAGCATAACATGTCATGATCAAATATGATTTTCTGCTAGATTTAAAATCTTTAGAAAAAATCATGTCAGAATCTAGAAAATACTAGAAACTTGGCTACTACTGTATTTTCATACGATCGAACCAACGATGATGGTGGTATCACTAACAGTGAATAGAAGTGTTGTGAACCAACTAAAATCCTGGGTTTTAAAGCACATTTTAGTTTAATATAGCTGTTATGATTCATATAGAACACAATACAAACTATTGGATGTCATAACTTTCGGTTGGCGCAAAATAAGCTAATTTGTTGGTTTTCTCTATAACTTTAGAATAAAATGTAATAAATGAACTATCTAAACGGTGAAAAAACGTTTGATCCTTGGAAAAGGTTTTTTTCTTTTTTCTTTGGTTTATCTTTCTAAAAAATAAAGTGTATGTGGTGAATGCCAATAATCTTCAAACCATAGAGATCATCAATTATAAATATCTCCTGAAATTCTGGGAATTTAACGAAAAAAAACAAAAGTGCTTGTTTTAAAACATTTTTTAAATAAAATGTTTTTTACTATCAAATTTAATTAATCACCCGTGCAAAGCCGGTTAAATCAGCTAGTGAATTAATAAGTGTAAACATAATAATGCAAGGGTAAACAATAAATTAACAATAAATAATTAGTAATTAATACATACAGTACCTGTATACTCTATTACCAAAAAAATAAATATTGATATGCTAAATCTTATAAGCCCACTTTATTTCCAAGATCATTTGTTGACTTGATATACTTACATCAGTTATTGAAAATAAGTTTGGGGAATATTTATAATAATAATTTAGTTATTTTTCATTATACTCTATCCCAAATTAGCTGGCACAGAATTGCTGGCACAGAATTGGAGGCAGCGAGATGAATCAGCCAATGGTTGACGAGCGTACCTCTCACACGTTTCAGTTGCTGTGTGATCACCTAGCCCGCCCCTTGGCTGCCTCAAGCAAATTCTGTGCCAGCTAATTTGGGATAGAGTATAGGTAGGTAGGTTTAATTTTTCCTTGTAGGTATCCTGCTTTTATGAAAATTGTTGTTAGGTTTGAAATAAAAATAAGTTTTTGTTTAAACTCGTGTTGTTGTTATGGTTATGTTTTTATGCCAACAATTTAGTTAGGAAGAATATTATTGGGGGAGGGAAGAAAATGTAGATTGACTTTACAATCATTCTATCGCGAATTAAGAACATTCGCGAATGTTGAGGTGTTTTCTCGGTTTGTGAGTATTGTTTAAGCTAGATGTTTTCAAGATGATTCATTTGAATTGAAAGTGATAAAGTTCACTCGTTTGAGGATGAACAGTCTCTCCTTTCAGTCAGTATTCCTAAAATGTCATGCCACATAGGGTTGGAGGGTATTTTTTTCCTGTCTTGGTTTCTATGGCAATTGAGGTGAGTTACCAATTGTGTTGGCTGAATCCCTCGTCAGCATTGTTTGAGACAGTGATGGAAGCACACCACTCGCGCGTATTATTTAATTTTTAATTCAATTTAAATTTTTAATTCAATTATTTATCTCGTTGGCACGAGCTAACAACTCTTTTGCTTCCCCGTTCTGGCTTTTGTTCTCGTCTTAAACTGTTGCAAAACGTGCGGGAAAGATGAGCAGACAGTGAGCTTTAGAAATTGAAAGCGTTTTGTGTGTGTATGTATGTAAACACAACACACATATTGCCATATAAAGTTGTTAAGTTTGCAGGTAGTCTGCTGCTATTCGCGCTTTTCGAAGCACAAGGGAATAATAATGATGGTGTGGTGGGGGTTGGTGGATATATGTGTGTGTGTAGGAGAGATTAACGCCCCAATTTTAATTACCGGTTGTTCAAAAGGCTCGCACTTTCGCAGCGAAAAGACAACTGGCTTTAAAAGTAGTCGTCTCGTTGTGTATTGAAACACTAGATGCACTTGGTTCGTGTTGGTGTTGTTGTTGTTGATGTTGCTGGAATGAATTGATAATGACCATGCAATGTACCCCACTGTTGACTGTTATCTTTTAGCCTGCTGTCAACTGCACACTTTCTAATTAGCATATATAGACGGAATTTTTGAAAACAAAAAGAGCAACAGAGTTGAATTAATATATGCAACCATGAAGGGCTTTTATGGCAGGATGATGTGCACAATTTTTGGTTACATAGTTTATATTTTGTAACAAGCAACGAAAAGTGCGTCTGTGAAGTGGCTACAGAGTATGAATTTTAATATTCATTGAGAAGGTGAATATTAAAAAAGGGAAACGAAGAACTTGGAAAAGTTGAATAAATTATGTAGTTGTTTGTTTTTGGTGATGTGATGTCGTGAAGATTGTGAAAAAATTATCTCAAGAGCAAGAAAGAGATTAAACTGCACCGAGTTTAACATTGAAGTCCTAATATAAACACAACCGTAAAATTGCTGGAAACAATCCACCAGTTCTGTTTTTTACACGAGATTAAAATGTAACACGTTCCAGAAAAATAAACCAATTCTTCTTTCACACAGATTTTTTAATGCTTCAACATGGTCAAAAAAAGGGAAGTTTCTCTGTAAATGTTACATAATTAAGCTATAGGGAATTTTCGTAGTATAAGTTACGTAGTTAATCTCATAAAAGTATTAGTTTTGGTTTTGTCTAATATTCGGTGTTGAATATTCAAAGTAAAAGGTGCTCTATATTGATATGTAGGTTTGTATATAGTGTACTTTTGAATTAAAATTACCTTATAATGCATAATAAGGTATGCTTACATGTACTTATGTTTTATTTTACTGAGTGAATTTTAGAAAAATATTTTTTTATGTACAGTGGTAAGACTAGTACTTTTTGATAAATGATAACAATAACCGGCTGATAAAATTAAATGGTGGATAAAAACATCAAACAGTGTGTTGGGACTGGCTGAATATGATATCAATAGCCGATTGATATAACATCATCTGTAATCATAATAACCGAATTCTACTGTATTTTTGTTGCATCATTCACTAAGTAAAAATTCTAGAAAAAAACTTCCAGAAATTTTCATTTTTGGGGGGAATATTCTGCAATACAAAAAGTCCTGAAATGTCTGGGATATCTGGATTCATGATTTCTTTAAAGTCTGATTAATTTATTATAAGTTATATATGATTTAATTTATATTTATGACATAAAATATACACGTACATACATATGAAAACGAAACTTTTTTGTTTTTAAAAATTATATACAGTATTGTGTTTTGAAGTTATGAACCCAGTCCCCATTTTTACATAAGCACTGTACCGGTATACGTTTTATCAGAAGATTTTTTACATTGTATTCTATAGAACGTATTTAAAAATATAATTAGGTATATCATTCTTTTCACGTGTTTGGTGATGTATGTTTTCATCGAATTTGATTGGAAAATATTTTGCACAGGATTTTGTATTTTCCTCACAACATTTTTCACATCGTAAAATATCAGTTTCAAGTAGAATAATTTGGAATTTCAAGGAGTAAAGTGGCTTATTTATAGTGCGTTTCCGTTCATCTTTTGAGCTTTTTGGAAAAATCAATTCATGGTTGTGTTAAAATTGTTGTCATTTGTTTAGATTTCATAGCTAGGGGAAACATTTTTGAGGTCTATAGGGACTGAGAATAGACGTGTCATCATCAGTGTTTGAACGCTAAATCATTGGTTTGTTCGAATAACAAACCATATCACATTGCTGTGGTTTCAAACAGCTGTAATAATAGTTTGGCTACCACTAAAAGAGACAGAGAGGGGGGGGGGAGATAATAGTTTTGTGGTTGTATTTCCGGAAATGTGAGGAAAGTTCGTTTTTTGTTTTCGTTCGTCGAATGATCGATGAAGTTGCAATCAGATGAACTGTCAACATTAATAAATATTTTCAGCCATACCATTTCCTGAGTGTCTAACAATGCCTTAAAGGCGGAAAGAAGTGATTGATTAAGTTTCTTTGTTCGGGAAAGTGGTCCTACTATATGTGATATAAAAAATGGGCAGTGTTGGACGGGATTAATACGATTTAGAAACGCTTACTTTAAATGGTGATTTTGTTTTTTTTGGAAAATAAATTCTTCAAAATAAAATTCAACATTTGATTAATAAAGTTTATTCCCCACAATAACAAGAATTTATCAAATAAAGAATGTTCCATAAGTCAGACAATACAAGGATAAGTTAAACTGAATAACACCATTCAGAGAGTTCGTTTTTGATTTTTAGTAATGATGAAATAAATTGGATTTTATACAGGGTGTTCTTGAAAGGTCTGGCCAATCTTAACCGTAGATGCTACGCATTAAAACAAAGCAAGTTCATATAAATATTGCTCTGCAAATGCATGCTCATTTGCATACCTTCAACGATTATGAGTCAATATGCCTATGCAGTTACGTGACTACACCCTGTGCTATCTCAGCAGGGAGTATTTCCGGACCGATGTTTATAGGTTTGTTTTGTTTTAATGTGTAACATTTTGGCTTGACTTTCAGGAACACCGTATATATACTGTATCTAAGTAATGTTCTCAGAGTCTGGAATTATACCAGTCTTGAATATTATGTTAGTTGGTGGGCACATTTCACGTACGGTACCTGTACATGTGTGCTGTAATGTTTTCGCAATTTAATTGATATGTTACCGGCAAAGTATAATATCCGGACATTCTATAGAATGCTTGGCATGTTGCTGGCAATGTATGGAATTAACATTGAAATAGTTACGTTAAATATGATTTTAAGTTAAGGTTAAATGTAGGCAAACGGTTTTTTGCTTGTTTTATAGAGAACAGAATTATCTACTAAACTAACATAAGTATTTCCAGTCAAAATGTTATTTTATACTTTGCCATAAAAGGCTATAGTTAGCCAGTAACAGATACATTAATTAAAAAATTATGAATGGTATGATTTTAGGAGACATCCTATATATGAGTTTCAATCTATTTTATCTGTACCGTACTTACAACAAGAAAAAAACGTAAAATATTCGATAATTAGTAAACTTCGTGCTAAATTGTACAGGGTTGTTTGATTTAAATCAGCTTGATTTAAATCAATTGATTTTTTTTTAAAAAATCATCGATTTAAATCAAGGATTTAACATAGCATGCGTTCTCTAAATACTTAACAAGAAAAATTTCATTTAAACAATAGAAAACAAAAATACTTGTCATTCTCTAAGGGTAACCAAGCCCTTTGTGTTTATAAACATTTAGTCAGCTCTAGAAATATTCTTTGGACGAGACTAGTTTACTGTAGTATTGATACACTTTTTGAAATATTCGTCTTCACTTGTAATGATCGAATCGTCCGAAAATATTATGCCGATCGTTTCGAACCATTCGATTATTAGTTAATTTTTTAACTTGTAATTTGGCAGATTCGAGCTCTGTCTATGACAATTACTATTTGTGTACTATTTTTTGTTACCATACTTTTTAAACCAAAAAACTATAGTAACAATTATAGTAATGTATTACAAGTATATCACTATATTACATTATATTACAGTGTAATTAGAAATTCTTTGTTGCTAATTGGTAATTATTGTTCTTTTCTTGAATTGTTGTATTTATTCATACCTTTCTATGGTACTTTTCGGTTATCCGACCAAGAACCACCGATGGCGCTGCAGCTGGAAGGTAGAGTGTTTGACCAATCACTGTTTGGTACACGATCAGTGTGGTATAAATATAAATAAATATAAACTTTTTGTTTTTGATGACGAGCTACTGGGTTAAGTTAGTCCGTTTTGACTGAGAGTTTGTCTCAGGCCTATTCTAACCCAGTGATCTGTCATCATAACTCAAAGTGAATGATTACCACAATAATCAAATTATACCAAACAATGATCGATCAAGCACTCCACCTCCGAGTTGTAACGCTATCGGTGGCTCTTAGCCGGATAACCGAGAAGTACCATTTCCATTGATCCTTGTAAATTGTGAAAATTGAAAACAAAAATATATATTAGCAAATAATTTTGAAACAGTCAGCCCATTCATTAAAAACTGAGGTGTGATTTTTCAATTGATTTTCTAAGCGGAAAATGTCTTATAAATTTGTATATTATATAAAAAAATCAAAATTGTTGATTTAAATAAAAAACGATTTAAATGAAAAGAATCAGATTTTAAATTTTTTTAAAGGAAATCATGATTTTTTCCAACCCTGAAACTGTACAAGGTCTTCTCAAACAGGCAACCCAGTGGTTTTGTGTTTGATTCGTGGAACTTTGGTGCACATCTTTAATTGCTAAACCGCAGACTCGTTGTCTTTAAAATACCAAACATGTTAGCGTTATAATGCGGTATTTGTGGTTGACAAGAAAAATGTTAATATTTTATTAGTCAGAAAAATTCGTAGCGTTTTGCTTTCATGAACAATAGTCCGTGTGCCTTTGGCTTTTTAAGCGAATGGGAAAAAAAAAGAAGTTGATATTTATGGTTGGCTAACAAAGGTGGCCATCATTTTCAGTCTTGCAACGACTAACGGTCAAGTGAATGGGCTTCATCATTATGGGGCAATTAGGCCCCTGTGGTCTCGGGCCATCGTTTCCACAGGCCCCGTAGCTTGCTGCAGGGACTGTGATTTACGACTAAAAGTCGGGGTCACTGCGGGGGAGGGGAACGCCACTGACCCCTGCCTCTTCTCTTTCACTTGTGTTAGTGTGCAAGGGGCAGGTGGAAAAGGCCACAAATTAGCACACCTCAAATATTCCTCTTTATGTAAGTTGTTGTTATTGTTGCGAGTTGCGCTTCTATTTGGTGCTGTTTCGA
Organism: Cryptops parisi; assembly: GCA_034695005.1. NCBI lineage: Eukaryota > Metazoa > Arthropoda > Chilopoda > Scolopendromorpha > Cryptopidae > Cryptops > Cryptops parisi. Next base: position 6,903 of record JAQIWH010005306.1, on the reverse strand, counting down.
AAGGAATGCTCATTTCACCTGTTCGTTTGGTTTGTTGATGCGAGGATCCCGTTATAATTGCTGTTTAAATACGGAAAGCCGGCTTAGGAGTTATATTACTTATATGAAGCAATTTGACCGAGCTCAGCATTTAAAGTGCTGTTGCTGAACAATTAACTTTGGTGCTCGAAGACTTGCGTCTTTTAATCTTACACGTAACCTGAAGCTGTCATGATGACGTCAGTACATTACAGTATTAAACTGTTAGCCGAAACTTGGAGTACCGCGTGAGTATTTTTATAATAGTTTTACCGGTATAAAAATATTTTCATTTCTTTTATGCTGGATAAGTGTTTACTTACTAATATTCCATCTCCCGTCGATTGTATTCCTTATTGTAATCTCTTCTATCAGTATCCTTAGCTTTAATATAAGAGGTTACGAAATAAATAGATTTGGTTACATTGGTTGATATACTGTACCTCAAGGATACTGTTATGCAGTATACAGTACTATAATATAGCACGTACAGCAGTATAATAGAGCACATACATGCAGTATTAATATATAGGGTGTCAACAAATTATCACTACAACTTCAAAAATTCGCCAAAAATTCATTTTTTGAGATATGTTGATGAACAGTTTGCTTCATAATAAAGATAAGCACTTCAAGTTTTCTTACATACACGTTTATGTGAGCACCATTAGTTTGGTCGACATTACTTCTTTAGATAATTACATACAGTAGCGTTACAGAAAGAAATCTAAAGGCGTGATGTCAGGGGAACGAGGTGGCCAAGGGGGATAAGAACACCTCGTCCTAAAAAGTAGTAATAAATACAAAATATAATTACATCAAAACTTAAAGTGTTTTCGTGGAAATCCTATACAGGATGAGGCAAAAGTCTGGTCACGGCTAAATATCGGGAGAATCATCGGAGATATGAAAATTTGGATTGAACTATTGTTATATATATTGGCCATGGGCTTTATCCAGCGCAGTTGCCGGAAGTGATCTTGTATGTAATTTTTAAGGTCATTCAATTGTTGAATTTTTACCTACACCCCACATGAGGATTTAGAAAGATGAAGATATTTACGAAATAATGCAAACGCGCATGAAACATAGAAAGTCGACCTGTAAAAATGGAAGTTATCCGCTCAACCAGTTCGATATAGCAGGGAAGCAAAGCAAGGGCAGCTTTAACAAACATGGCCAACCTGACCATAGAGAAGTGAAAAACAATGTCTCAAACATGGCCAACCTGACCATAGAGAAGTGAAAAACAATGTCTTTGCAAACATCAGTCTTCTTAGTAAACCATTTGGGTTATTTTTTGGTTTAGATTTAGAATAACCGATATGAACACAACATCTAATAGAGTTCTCACAACTTTTTCACTGCTTTTCACTTGTCCATTGTCATGTTTTTGAAGCTGCTCCTGGTTTGCATTTATGCCATAACGAATTTGTTAGGCCAATAACATTCATTTTTACAAGTCTGTAAAAATCACATGTGGGGTGTAAGATGGAAATTAAAGAAGTTAATAATTGGTTGAACTTATGTGTGTGTGGGAAAATGACATCCAAGGTTACTTCTGGAAAATGCACTGTCTTGTATCTCGTCCAATGTACTGTATATCGGCCCATAATCGATATACAGTACATGACAATAGTTTAATCAGAAATAGCACTAATCATTTTCGCGATATTTAGGTATGACCAGACATTTGCTTCACCCTGTATATCGAATATTTTAAGTATTTATCATTTTTTATGCACATTCCATTTATAAAAAATTCGTTATTTTGATTGCAAATTTTGCACCCTGATTATTGAAACTTTTGCATATTTGGTAGTTATGGCTTATTTTATTTAGTCAAGTATCATATTTGTTTTGATCATCAGCTACGTATCTGAACCTGTCCTCTTTTCATCGTCTTAACATTCTCAAATTCCACATTCGTAAGATTTTTTTTTAAGGAATTCTAAATTCTATTCCATCGAGAATGTAGTCGGTGTATTGCAAAACGTTTCAAACCAAAATAGAAAATCAAATTGTCAGAATATTTTCTTTATTCGCTAGTCTCATTTTTAGTAACATGGTTATTTCTTTTATTCTTTCAGTTGCTACAGTGTATATGGGAATATTGACAGCAAAAGATTCCAATGCAGTTTTTTTTTTCAACTTCTCGAATTGCGTAGTTGTTGGATATTTTAGGGGCACTGGAATTTTTAAGAGCCATTCCTTTCCTTTTTTTTCTGTGTGATAGAATTTTTATAGCAATAGTCATTTTTTTCAAGAAAGAGTGAACTGTAGCCAAGCTGCATTTTAAAATTGCAGCCCGGAAGCTGTTAATGAAATTAAATTTTTAATTGCTAAAGAGCTTGTTGCAAAGTTGAAACAAAACACTATTTTTGGTGGTGTTGCCTCTGGCACTTCAGAGTGTGTTTCGATGTTTTACAAAAGAACATCTTTAAGTAAAAAAAAAAGTGCATTAAAGTTTTCAGCAGGACTCATAAATATTAAGTTGCAAAAAAAAAATAACCTATACTGATTCACTTCTATTTAAAGTACCTATAGAGAGTAGTTGATATTGAAATGTTTTTAATGTTGAAGTGCGTGGTGAGTGGCTAATGAAATATATAAGTATGTATTTATTTTTTTTAATCGTTGATGAGATGTAATGAGAAGTAATGAAAAATCATGTGAAAAATTCCGAGTCAATGTTATTATTGTGGAAAATTTTATTATCCATTATGACTTTAATGGATGCTTCGCAGTTTTATTCACGTAATAAGATTACGACTTAATCTATTATAAATTTACAGTATATAAAGCAATAATCTGTTTGTTTTATCTGTTTGTTCGGGCATCACGCAACAAACGGTTGGACTGATTTTTACGAAATTTCCATATAAGCAAAATGATCATTTATGTATTATGTAGTCTGTTAATTTCATTGTATTGTAAATTTCCATGTATACTAACATTAAAACTATTAACAAAGACTATTCATATTTTTGTCTGTTTGTTCGGCATTACGGATGAAACTACTGGACGTTTATTTGTATTATATAATTATACAGTACATACAGTATATGAGATTACTTATTAGTAGTAATGTGAATTTACAGTACCGGATACAAGTTTAAAGAATACAAGATGATACCTCATGTATTTTGGGTTTGTTACATGAACAAATACAGTACGGTATACAGTATCATTCGAGACTTCTAAATGATTTACTTTAGCTTTATGAAGATTTCGGTGTTTTGTGTTTCAGTCTTTCTTTTTTTTCTTTAGTGTTGACTTTTCAGCAGAATCTACTTGTTAGAGGTTTTCTGTTTCTATTTTTTTGGGGAGGTAAAAGATTCTTGAAAGCCTTTGTGAAGTTGACAAGTCATCGCCAAAAACATCTGCGCCTTCGTCTTCTTTTGTGGCGTCCATCCGCCCACACACACACACACACACACACACACACACACACACACCACTCAACTTGTTTCTTTTCTATAGAGTGAAAAATTCATGCTGCGAAATCCTTGACGACAGTTTTCAAAATGGCCTCTTATTCTTTGTTCCCATTTATTTCTTGCTTTTCATTCAATTCCCTTTTCACAACTGCGGTCTCTTGTTGAAGAGTTTGTGTCCATGAACGCTTTATCAGCAGCTTAGCCAACGGTTTTATCTCTGTTAACTCTTTGTACCAAATTTCGAAACCTAACATTCACGTTTAACGATTTCTCACACAAAGCTAAATAAAGTGTATCGGAATATCTGGAGAAATATTTACCAACCTTTAGTAATGATGAATAGATATTTTTACCCACTTTTTCTTTAGTTTTAGTTTTGACTATACAATGTGAAAAGTATTAGGGAGTTAGGTAGGTGTAGGTGGGTAGTTAGTAAAAAAAGAAAAAACAATTGTGATGCTGTTTTGGATTTCCACAATTGCAAACGCAACAATGCACTACATGCATACCGTTCACTCAAAAGTGGGCTTTAAAAAACGTTTTTATATAGGGTGGCGCAAAAGTCTTCACAATTTCAAATCCGAATATATTTTATTAGATTGAACTTATTTTCGGTTTTATTTTTGCAAAGTGAAGTACAAACTTGGGAGTCTTGTAAATGTCACAATATACGCTTCAAGAAAGAATTCAAATCGTTACAATTCAAAAACAGAAGGAGCATTTTCGTGACAGTTTCAAAGAGTATTTAACGTAAGAAATGATTTTTCTAACCACACTGAAATTATGCAAAGAACACATGCTGAATATGTCAACGCGAAGGAAGATGTTATTTGACATATATTTCGCAAATAACTAATTTTCCTTTGTGAAAAGTTTAATAGCATCTCTAAAAGGTTGCAAAATACCTATATAACCAACCTTATTTGGCCCGTTACGAATCTGAACATAACCTAAAATCTTTCGTTCAAGCAAAGTTAAAAAAGCTACTTTGACTAGCACACAAAAACGCTGCAGAAATAAAAATCGCCGAGATCGAAATTTCGATAAAATGGAAAAATTATAGCGGTCAAATTCAGTGTCATTGGTAAGATGCATAAATGGAGATGTTTATCATAGAACTAGTCGGTCATTTGGTTCGTTGGGCCTAGGTCGTGAGGTCGACCAAAGATTCGAACTTTGACACTATCCTTTGATGTCTATTCGGTCTGTTTAACTCTTATTAATTTAGGAATTAGCGAAGCCATTAACTCGAGAATTCAAATCTGATCGTTCTGTATGTTGTCCTTTGTCAGTTAAATATAAAACTTAGTTAAATATAAAGTCCACAGCATTCATATGGGCAGGTTTACAGCTAGTATTTTATTAGCAAAGTTTGTGGTTTTTAGGGTTTCAAAAAATGTTTTAAACAAAATTTAGGTTTCAAATTTAGTATTTTTCTGTTGACACGAAATTTGAAGATTCTTGTTACAGAAGTTGTGGTTGAAAAGCTTCATTCCTAATCTTGACAATCATGTTTATCACCAGTAAAAACACGTAAAAGGAAAAACTTTACTAACCGATTAGAATGTTTTTACTACAACGACGTTGCGTCTTTCTTCTATCTAGAGGCTTCTTCAAGTAGGAATGACAGATAAATCAGAGATGTAACTAGAACTAGATGTGTAAACCTTGTTTATCACCGTCTTTTTTGCATTTCCTGGTTTTATCGTTCCTTTTTCTTTAAAAAAATGAACAACTCTTTAGGAGGGAGACGAAACGTCGTAAAAAAAACTTTGACTTATTTTAAAAAAATGTAAACAAAATTTCGGTACTTTCCGGTTATAGCGAGGCCCGTCTAATGTTGCTATTTGCTTGTACTTGGTTATGGGTTTATTTTGCAGGTCAGGTTAGGAAAACAAAACAATATCATAAATTAATACTTTTTTTTTGCTTTTCCCAACCCAACTTGCAAAATAAACCTATAAGAAAATAGCAACATTAGATGGGCTTCGCTATAACCGGAAAGTATCTAAATTTCACTGTTGATAGATTATTGTAGTTTGAATAAAAAATAATCCTTATTCGTGTTTCAGAAAAAAAAATATTGTTATTTGTGTTTGAAGAGTAAAGATTATTGTTATTTATATTTTAGTTTAAAATTAGTTAATTTATCTATAACACCCACATATAACTAATTTATTTTTGTAAAGAAACATTAACCCCATAGGATGTAATATTAAAAATAAATAAATAAATAAACTCAGAAATTCGAATTGCCGAATATGGAATTAAGTCGCATTTTGTAAGTTCCATTTGCAGTTGTTTTTTTTTGCAAATGTTTGGTGATTTCTACTGTATCTGACAATAGCTTTAAGTCGATCGATATTGTGTCGGACAGATCGGCTTGTGTCTTTTGCCTTTGGTGGTGGAGCTGCGAATCCAGCCAAGTCCAGTAGATAAAAGTTGGAAGGTCCAAAAACTAGTAGAGAAGTTGTTTAGAGATAGCCCTAGTTTCATTTTACTCTTTCTCTTCGTGTCTTTCATTACATGGCTGTTTTGGCCAGGGAGGGGAGGGGGGTAACCATTCAATAGCGACATGTCTGCGGAAGTGTCGAGTGTTGATGTCGCTTCACGTCTTTCAACAGCACACCAGCTCGGATTTCTTGCCGCTAGCGGTCAGTTGTGTTTTCGGTTGTTTTGTTTTTTTATCTCCGAGTCTTTTTTTTTTCCAAACTTTTTTCTTCTTTTTCTATTCTTTTCTTTCCCAGTGGGGGTATCGGATAGGGGTGCCAAGGCAGAGTTTTGCCAGTCATTCCCCCCACTGTTGCGTGGCAACGGAGGCACGAAAAACCGTTGGTGGCCATCCGGTTGGTGATGGGTGAATGCTGTGGATAATGAAGTTATCCGGCCCTTTTCCCTTGCTTTCAAGAAGTCTGACCCAATTTATGACTTAAGCGATCATTGTGGTTAGAAAGGAAAAGTAGTAGCGTTTAACGCCGCCTTCTAACGCAATCGCCAAATTGTTAATTGAAATCATTTTTCGGCAGCGTCACTATACGAAATCAATTTGGATGTTGCAGATTGGATTGGCAGCTGGCCTTTTACTCTTTCTTTCTCGCCTAGAAGAGACAATGACTTAACCTTAAAGGGCATTCAAGATTTTGGCTTGTCATTATTACTGAATAAAATGGAAGTCTTTTTATTTTTATTCTATTTTTCGTTTGATCTTTTTTTTTCCATCTCTTTTCATTGACTGAGTGGTGGGGATTTCTGAAAGAGAGGGTTCAAGTTCAAAACTTCACCAGCTGGAGATAAGAACACAATTCGGACGAAAATTATTAGCACTCGTGGTTTTGTTTTAGTGGTTCTTTCTGCAGTAGTGAAATGAAAAGCTGAGGTTACTCGACATTGTTTTCACCGAAATCAGGAAAGTTGAAGTTTCATCAAAGGGTGAAGACTTAACAAG